>JBBPDH010209932.1:0-13946 GCA_037974565.1 Clupeocharax schoutedeni
TCGGATCGGGACATCTCTACAAATTACGAAGAAGTTACAAATGCAGTTATATACAAATATATATATAAATACCAATTACAAACCTGCAGTTATCAAGTGAGAGGAGGTATTTGGAATAATAAAGTGTTGCACATAGGAACAGGTATTGCACATTAAGATAAGTTGCACAGTGTTATGTTAAGTATATTGCACATACTGAAAAAATATATTGCACATATATTAACTTTTAACTTTGACTGAGGGAGCGGTTAAAGAGTCTTATTGCCGTGGGAAGGAAGGATTTTTTGTGGCGTTCAGTGGAGCACTTTTTTCCGTGGCTGTATAGTGGACCTGTAATGTACATGTAGCTTATAGAATGACAGTGAAAGGACAAAGCAACAGCTCTAATGAAGTGGACAGAGAGTATTTTGTATTGTTACCAACTTCCTGGTGGACAGTTTTACTAATGGTATCCCTAGCCAATTGTTGTTAGAGCTTTCCTGACAGCCATTACACTTAGATGGCAGCAAGTTTCTGCTAATTTTGATGCTCAGAACTGGTGCAGTGGAAAGTGACATTCTAGCCGTGTGATGAATGAATCTGGGTTTGTCTGTTGGCAGGATGACACGATGTACTGGAATGCATTTTTTCTGCAGTAAATGTTTGGTGGAGAAGGAATAATGGGCTGTTATTGTAGCAAATGTTTGGTGAAGTAACTTTCCTTTCCCAGCGCAGGTTTTTTGGCTTTTGTAACATTTTATCTTCCCTCTGTTTTCTTGTCTGTGTCGTTGTTTACATCCTCCATGTGCTTTTGTTAACATGTCTTTTCCATGTTAGTACACTGGCCCCACCTTAGCCCGGCCCCCTGTTCTCTAGTTCCTGTAGCCTCCCCTTCCCAGGTGTTTCCTATTGTCTGATATATAAACCCCTTGCATTGCATTCTGTGTTTGTTTGGATTTTTTATTAAACCTTTGCTCTGTTGTTATTGTAATTTCTAGTTTTTCTTGTGTGTTTGTCCATTTTCCCCTTTCTTTCTTCTGTGCTCCTTTTTCTTGGTGTCCTTTGGACCACCTTGTGTTTTTTGTATTTTCTGGTGTTTTCACAGCACAGTTAAAAACTGCGTTGTTGTGTTTTGGTAAAAAAAATGCCTAAAAATTTTTCAGTGTATTACCGCCATCGCTGGACTGAACCAGTAAAGGCAAACCGCCAAGTATTTGACACGAATCGGAATGTTCCTTTTTATTGCTCGGCCTGTCGACCTGGGGACATCAATAGTGGATGTTCGTAAGACGTCAAAAAAAGACCTCATCGTCACAGCCTGCACCTTCAGAGGACCAAAACTGATGTTCCAAAATGACTTAGAAAAGTGCAGTAAGGGTATAGATGTTATAGTCAAATTTACTCTGTTTCTGTTGTTTTATTTTCTTTGGCTGATTTTTTTCTGGTCCCTCAACCCAAAAAAAAACCCTGTAAGAAAAAACAGTGTTTCAGTTCATTCTGTTGTCAAGCACGTCTTACGCTTTTCATGTCTTTTTAGAATATTCACATATTCAGGATAAAGCTGATCCTGGATAAGTGCATGACCATCGGTGGCTTGTGCCTTGGCTGCCTTTGTGTTGGCTGTGAGCTCAGCTGGCCCGGGTCTCCAGGGATGGGCCAGGTGCCACACTTAGCTGTTTTAATTGGGATCATTTGGTGGAGACATGCTTTGGGGTGGGTGAGTGATGGATGTCCTGTTGTAGGGGGGTTAAGAGACCCTGCTGACAACCTCCATTTATCTGTCTGTATGATTATTCGGGCTGTGGGACGGGCTGGACTGTCTCCTTGTCGTGTTTGCCGGTTTGTTTATGTCCTCACACTTTCTAATCCCTGGATATGTTTCTCTCTCTCTCTCTCTCTTTTCTGTCATCCTCTTTCTCTGGTGAGAGTAATGAGATCAAATTATGTGTACATTTTTAGGAGAAGATGCTCCAGACGCTTTCTCTATTTCACTCTCTCTTTCTCTCTCTCTCACTCTCTCTTGCTCCCTGTCTCTCTCTCACTCTCGCTTTCTCTCTCTCTCTCTCTCTCTCTCTCTCTGTCTTTCGCTCTCTGTCTTACTTTTTCTCTCTCTCTCTCTTTCTCTCTCTCTCTTGCTCTCCCTGTCTCTGTAAACCTACACTCCTTCTCTGCCTGGGCCCGATCCTCAGAGCAAGAGCAGGTCCACAGCATGGATGTGAATTACCCACAGGTCTGAATGTGATCTCCTCTCTGGGGCAGGACGGGACGAGAGAGAGACTCTTGGTTCTTTGTCGTGGAAAACAAAGAGCTTGCTTTGCCATTTCAGTGCCACTCAAAGTCTGTGTCCTGGGGTTTGTCTTACACTCTTGTTCTGAGAAACACATGTTATAAATATAGTAGAGTCTGTCTCTCTCTCTCTCTTTCTCTGTCTCTGTCTCTCTCTCTCTCTCTGTCTCTGTCTCTCTCTCTGTGTCTCTGTCTCTCTCTCTGTGTCTGTCTCTCTCTGTCTCTCTTTCTGTGTCTGTCTCTCTGTCTCTCTCTCTGTGTCTCTCTCTCAGTCTCTCTCTCTGTGTCTCTCTCTCTCAGTCTCTCTCTCTATGTCTCTCACTCTCTGTTGTGTCTCGGTCTCTCGCTCTCTCTCAGCCTCTCTGTCTCTCTCCCTCTCTCTGTCTCTCTGTGTATGTCTCTCTCTCTCCCTCTCTCTCTCTGTGTCTGTCTCTCTCTCTCCCGCTCTGTGTCTCTCTCTCTCTCAGTCTCTCTCTCTCTGTCTGTCTCTCTCTCCCTCTTTGTCTCTCTCTCTCTCTCTCTCTCATTCTCTCACTCAGGCTGTTTTTGCCGGGAGTTGTTTCTCTTTTTTCCTGCTGTTTTCACTGATCAGACAAACACAGTTTCGTTACTGTTGTCAAGCACAGTGGGGGGATGCCAGCTCAGCGAGAGGCTGTACCCAACAACCCTCCCCCAGACAAACACACACACACACACATATGCTCTCTGATCCCACCCATCATGTTCCACTGATCACTGTCATTTGGCACATGAACCAAACAACCACTGGAGCACTGTCAGAACTGGCTGTTTCTCCACTAGAAGGACCAGAAACATGTGCTGGAGCCTCTCTGAACTTTTAATTAAGGGTAAATATCTAAAGATGAACCACACGTTTGGTTCATTCACACTCAAATAAAAGATAAGTTTCCTGGACTAGGCAGAGCCTGGGGTTGGGGAGGGTTACATCGCATCAGTAAAGCAGGAGTTTAGGCATTGAGGGGGTAATCTGAAGTGATTGGTGGGACATGTCTAAATCATGCTGAAAAAATTATAATAATGATTGCTGCAGGACATCTGCCTGTAATCTGCATTTGTTCCTGAGCCTCTGGTGCCAGAAAGCTGAAACTTTGCTTTTTTTTTCATTGGCCATCAGTTTAGTAACCAAGGTTTCAGTTCTATCTCTCTTTACTCACATCTGATTCTTTAGCAAATCTGGGTAACGATCATCACCAGTGTAAAGCAGAACCATATCCTGGTGTTAGTCTTGGCGATACAAGCCAGTTAGGAAGCTAATGAGAAATATGGAAACCAAGCAGTAAAAACATCCCCATTTAGTTGCCACTCAATTTGTGAGATCACAAAAACCAACACATTTGCACAAATCTGCATGGAAGCTATAAGGAGCATTTCAGCCTAGACTGTTTTTTGAACGAGACACAGGACAACCAATCGGAACAGCTCTCATTTACATATATCAGTACAGTAACCCCTCAGTTTTACGTAGATCAGCATTAGCAGTCCAGTGGTGGCAGTAATACACTGAAAAGTTGTCAAACGCCATAAAAATAGCATGACTGCTCCATGTCTTGTCCTCGTATTTTAGTGTTTTAACTTCACCCCCCCCCCATTTTCAACAGTTATCTCAGTTTATTTAGTATTAGTTAGAGAGAGTTATTTCAACCTTTCTTTTGTGTACGAGTCTTTAAATTTGTTTGCCGCACGCTGCAGAGAATGAATGCCTTCATCCCAATCCTTCTCATTCTCAAGGTTTTTGAAACAATAAAGTTTTCTGATTCTAATTATTTATTTACCTCTATATTTTCATTACAGGTAACCCATTAAACTGAGTTTAAAATAAAATTAAAGTGTTCTGGAAGCAGATTTGGGGGCAGATTTAGGGTTTACACTATAAAAATAGACATTTTTAAGCATTTTTTTTTACCAAGACACTCTTGGAACATAACCAAGACACTCTTGGGACACTCTTGTAGTACATAATTACTGTACTACAAAGTGGTCAGTTTCACAGGGAGATGTTTGGAAAAGGTCATGTTTTGTTACTTAAAACTAGACAAATGGGTCTCTTGAGAAATATAATTACAATAAAAATTTATAATGTTTCAGAACTCAGATTGGTCTCAGTAAGCTACTGGCTACCGAATCTTTAATTTAGAAGATTCTGTGATATTAGAAGATTTCATTTAGAACATTATGTGATTGTTTACCAAAGGGCATGACAGCAATTTTTAAAATCCCTCTAATTTTTGAAGAAATCTACTCTGACCTGGAGGTTCTTATGCAGGCATGATGTGAAGCATAGGATGACCCACAACCTGGAGGTCTATTGGTTGTGAGAGTGGTGTGACATCACCCTCCACACAGCAACTTCAAGATCTGACTGTTTGTTTTTGGCCTAATGTATCCCACTCCTTAACAGAAGGGACAGGTAATTGGACACACTTTAGCCTTCAGTGGTTTTAATGCTGATCAGTGTATGCTGTGGTAAAAGTCCATTACAAAGCTTGAAGAACATTTGCAGGACAGTTCGATTAGTCTGGGGAGTAGCTGATGGACCGTGGAGCAGGAGGTGGTGACCTCCGACATCAGATTCCTTCTGTTACACAATGTGCAGTGTAGTAGTTATCCATCTTACACTGTTGTCAAAACACACACACATGATAGAAAGAGATGTCAGACGTTTTTTTTATAGAGGTGCTTGCTTCGCAGAAATTGGGCACAACCCCCTTCCTTTAATTTATTCATTAATTCCTTCTCTTTCCATTTGGGAGATTGAAGAACTGGGTCAGCGCCCCCTGTGTCTATTCCGAATGGAGCACCACAGTATGAGGAGCCGTCTGAACGTACAGTGAAGCGCTTTGACGGATGATGAAACGCCTTTGTTCTTTATTCGGGGCCTGGGTTAGAAAAGGTGAGAGGCTGCCAGGCCTGGCCTTATTACCTCACAGCCAATCCGACTCTTTCTCAAAAGAGTTTGACTCTAGTCTATAGCACCAAATCATGTATGCTCACGCAGCTGTATGCTTAGCTGTTGTACAGCTGCCACTTTGTTCACCCACCACATACTTTCATGCAACAATCTGTAGAGATGTATCAGGGGGGAAAATCTTTAGCGTTATTTACTCCAGATATGCAGGAGTCATTAGACTCAACATGCTTGTAGGAGAACACTAACCACCCATTCTTTTGTATAGAGAACATGCTGGCTTGCAGCAGAGGGGCTTGAGGGGACACCCACCCAGAGAGACTGAGGTTAGTTATGGTCTCTTGGGCTCCTGACCAACATTAAATATGTCCTTGTTTTCACACCGTCCAGCCTTTTGTATATTCCAGCGTCTTTGAAACCCAGAGGAAGGGCAGGACAACAATGAGGGGCTCCTTCTTCAGAAAGGTCTAGCTCAGATCTACTTCAGGAACCATCTGGACCTCAAACGACACCTTTGGATAGCAACAGTCTCAACCATGGCAAATCCTGGAGTTCCCCTACCAGGCCCATAATTAATGAAAGGGTCCCAGAAGTATGTCCCAGGTGTCAAGAAATATTTTGTTTTGTTTTGTTATGTTCTTATGAATCCTAATACTACAAAATGGTGACTTAGCGGTGAGAGACTTGGCCCTGAAATCAGAAGGTTGTGGGTTCAAATCCCTTGAGGTCATCATTGAGGTTCCCTCGAGCAAGGCAACATCCCCACACACTGCTCCCCGGCGCCCCCCATTGGTGGCAGCCCTTTCAAGAATTTAATATGTGTACTATGGATACTAGAAAGTGTCATTGAGTGTCACTGAGATCTTCAGGAGACCTTTCCAACGAGCCCTCATTTGTATTTTTAGCTCCAGTAGATCAGGGGTTATTGCCCGTAAAGCATTCACTTTGCCAAAGTGTCCCAATACTTTTGTCCCGCAACCTTCCAAGTTGCAGATCTCGGCTGGGAATTTAAATTAAAGAGGCGAATATGGGTTTACCTTTTAATTTTCTTTAAGGGTGATGCATTTAACTGAGTTTAAAATGACATTAAAGTGTTCTGGGGGCAGATTTGGGGGCAGATTTAGGGTTTAAACTATAAAAATAGACATTTTTAGCCTTTTTTTTTTTATTAAAACACAACACTGTTTTGCACTATCGGCAGGTGCTCGCTCTTGGGATTACGGTATAGGCTTTTAAAGACAATATGAGTGCGTGGCTGAAGTATCATCAACCATTCTGCCACAGAGAGCGAGAAAGAGATTTGGAAAAAAGAAAACAAGGAAGAGGGTACGGTTCATTTAATCTTGTTTCTTCCTGAACTCCAGCCTGGCTCTTGTGGCAGCGTGTACACGTGTTTTATGCCGCGGCTGGTTTGTTTGTATTGCGTTCGCTCTTTCAGACGCACCTGGGAAGAGCGGCTGCAGGCGGAGACGGAGGCTGCCCTGACTCAGTGGAGCTATTTTCATAGTCCATTATGAATTATCTAGCGTGGTGTGTCTTGAATAACGAGACAGTGAGCAAGGGACTCTGGCGCGAGCAGGACCTGTTACAGAGGTGACACAAACACACACACACACACACACACACACACACACACACGCACACAGTGTTTCTGTCATTAATATTTAACCCTCTGCAGGACAGTGATACATGCCGTACATTTTTAACCACACAGGCCCGATGCCAGAGAGCTTCTTCTTTAAATCTGCTGGTTCAGGGAATACGTCACATGCACGAGTTCGGCGTGTAGAAGCTGAGCTTTCTGTGAGCTAACATGTTTCCGTCGCTCCATAAAACATGCATGAAGGCACAGTCAAGTCAGGTCCAGTCAAGCAGAGCTTTATCGTCATCCTAGCCATAAACACTGAGTACACAGTGAGACGAAATAACACACACTTAGACAGGTCAACAATGAGGGTTAAAAAGGGGGAGAATTCATTATAATTAAATCTAAATATGTATAAATATGTATAAATATATAATTTTTCTGGATGTTTTCACACAAGGGGATCCATTCACCTCACTGCAGTGTCCCAATACTTTTGTCCCGCAACGTTCCGAGTTGCATATCTCAGCGGGGAAAGCACTCAGACACTTCAAATTCCACAGTTCAGTAGATTATAAAAATATGCATTTTTAGGCTTTTTGTTTTACCAAAACACAACAATGCATTTTTTCAATAAACATGGGTGCTTTTGGAATGTAAGGATTACTGTATTAATATTAGTGCTGGGCTCTTAACGGTGTTAACGTGCAAGATTCTTATCGCGTGATAAAAAAAATATCGCCGTTAAGTGTTTGGTTAAAAATCGTGAAAAATCGTTCAAATGTCAAGCATAGTGATTTTGCCATATCACATCATTTAGCAGACACTTTTATTCCCTACCTACAGGGGGGATTCTCCCTAGAGCAAATTGTGCTTAATGGTCTTGCTCATGGAACCCAGTGGTGGTACTGAAGGTGGGATTTGAACCTATGACTTTTTGGTCCAGAGGCAGGTATCCTACCCACTGGACCAAAACCCTTCCTTTGTGGTGATTTAAGGTGGACTCTAATGCGAAGAAATGGAATATGAGGGATTAGGCACTTTTGATTCAGGACATGAGTGGCTGCTTCATCCCAAACATGGTTGTACCTTTTTAACTCGCGGAACAAAAGGGTCCGATGTAAAAGCTCTCGCACGTATGAGTGACATCGGGATTCATTATCACAAGAGGAGGGATCACAGGCTTTGTTGGAGACCCTTTGTTGTGCAAATACCCTGCAAACCATCAACGTTTAGAAATTAGAATTGTTGCACGACATGGCCTGGTAGGTTCTTTTAAAGGAGAAAGAGAGAGAGAAAGAGAGAGAGAGAGAGACTGTTTGTTTGAACCAACGCTCCACTTACATTCTCAGCTCATATATCTCTGACTAATTCAAGCAGTGCCTATTGATTTCAGCATGGGTCACCTTTATCAGTAGGCTCTGCCTTGGCCCGGAGAAGGAGAGCGAAGGAGAGAAGCAACAGATAGGATCCGAGTTCAAGAGGTACAGTATGTAAGTGATGGTGAGTCGACGCACAGAAAAGATGGCAGTCTTGTTTCTGAAGGTCAGATGAAGAGAAAGCAAAGAAAGGAAATCTCCAAATTCGGAGTGTGGAGGCGAGGCCTTGTTTCCGCCAGTAGAGAATATACCAATCTTCAGATTACCAAGCTTATACCATACCATACCAACTTTATTTCTATAGCACATTAAAAACAAGCCGCCAAAGTACTGTACAATCAGAAAACATACAAATCACAGATACACACATATCTGAAGGCGAGAAAGGGCAGCCTGATTAACCCCAACATATAGGGCATTACAGAGGGTATTAAAGGGCATTATCTAGATTAATTCCAATATTACAGTGAGATTAATCTAGATTAAACAAATGAATCCACCCCACCACTAGTTGTTATAAAAGCATGAATCACTTTTGAAAAGTCTTTCTGTGTCAGTACAGGCTTTAGCTTGGCGATCTGCCTTAAAATTTTTCTGTACCGCTGGACCAACTTGAGTGTCAAGTTTAAAATCACAATCCATAATCACTCCCAAGTCTCTAACCATGCTCTTTAGAGACTGCTCTAAATTACCGAGGTTAAAGACAGAAGGACCAGTGGTGTGACTAGGACCAAACTTCTGTTTTCTTTTCTTTAAAACTCAAAAAGTTGAACGACATCCATGCTTTGATGTCATTAAGGCATTCTAATAATGGCTGAATGGAATAAGGACCATTACGGTTTAAAGGAATATAAATTTCACAGTCATCAGCACAGCAACGGAATAGAGTCCTCAAAATAGAGCCCAGAAGAAGCAAATACAGAGAGAAAAGGAGGGGCCCAGAGGAAGCAAATACAGAAAGAAAATGAGGGGCCCTAACACTGAACCTTGTGGCACCCCGTAATGAAGAGGCACTGAATAAGACATAAAGTCACCTATACTGTCTGCCAAGTAAGAACGAAACCAAGCTAACGCTTATGACGTATGGGCTTTATCTGAGATGAGACATGTCTACCTGAGTGAAGCCTCGGGAGACTGATCACCAGGGCTGTGCAGGGGTTGCTTCATTGGCTGCCTCATCCATGATCCGGTGGCCTTTTCGTGGTTTTAATCGAGAGTGATGAAGACGAAAGGAAAGGTACACTGTTTTTAATACCTATACAGACTCAAGCACAAGCTGTTCCTGTTCACTCTTTCTATTGGGACCAGCAAGCAATACAGTCAGCCTTAAGCCCTCAGCAAACTGCGGTTTTGAAAGATTATTGCGTCCAGGACTGCAAGGGTCAGGGCTATGGAGCTGCAGGCCCAAACATTTTTGTTTAATATTTTTAATATTTTTGTTTAATAACCTCCAAATCTTATCTGGAATAAACATTCATATAAAGTTTACCTTTAACACTCCCTTCTCGAATCATGATCCCGGCTATGACTACTTCCCCTACAGTGCGTTTGCATACCAACTCTGCTTAACAAAGTTTTAAAAGTTTAGTTTTGATATTATTGGGTGGTGGAGCCCAAAGCAAAGCCTTGATTGCAGTGATTAGTTCTAATCACCCACCTAATATTATTTTGGCCCCACTCATGCCGCCACAAGAGCTCTGACCTGTGAAAACATGATTTGAAAGTTTGCTGTGGTACATGGAACCAACAGCAGATACATTAAATCCTGTTGGAGTGGTCCATCTATGGGACTATGGGATGTCCATCACATCCCAACGATGTTCAGTCAGATCGAGAAGTTGGAGGCCAAGTTGACATCTTGAACTCTTTCACATGTTCCTCAAATTGTTTCGGAACAGTGTTTGCAGTGATGAAATGTTCTGTTGGAAAAACAAATTTTCATTACGGAACACAGTATATCCCTCGCTTTTCACAAGGGTTACATTCCAAGTATAGTGAAAAAACGCATTGTTATGTTTTGGTAAAAAAAAAAAAAAGCCTATTTTATAGTGTAAACCCTAAATCTGCCCCCAATTCTGATCCCACAACCACTTTAATTTCATTTTAACTCAGTTTAATGCATGACACTTAAAGAAAATGTAAAGGTAAACCCGTATTCAAATTAAAATTTTCAGGGAATTTTTAATGTTCCAGGAATTTCAAATTGAAATGTTTTGCGTTTTGAATGAAGTGCTTCCAGGTCAGCTACACCCTGTCCTGAGTCCTCTTGTGTGAAAACATCCTATATATATATATATATTGCCACAAAAAAGCAAAAAAAGGTGGAGGATATTTGCAGTTTCCATGTTATAATGGGGATCTACGCATAAACCTATGAGTTTTGTGATTGAATCCATGGCTCCTGATCCATGTAATCCTGGGTGTTTCTGTGCTGCTGCCATGGAGGTGTATACTTGGTCTAGGTGGGTGGTGCCAAAGTACCATCCACTTGAATGCCAAGACCCATTGTAAAGTGTATACCTGTCTTGAGCTGTCAAAGTGCTGGTTACCTGTAGGTCGTGGTGTGTATTAACTCACCTCCGGACATGCCATCAGACCTGGACATGGTGTGCCCTGCAGCCCAGCCCTCTTGAAAAATTTCCAATGAATCTACAGGTCTCTAGAGTGACAGGCATGAGGCATACATCTGCAGTGGCCTCATTATACCAACTCTTATTCGCCCTACTTTCTCCTTCTTTTGCTTCCCTTTCTTTCTTGGAGTAGACTAACCAATAATTTGCTATATTAGCCGACAGACAGCTGGCAGGGATTGAGAATGGTGGGGGGATAAAGGCTAATCATGTTCTCTTGGGCTCCTGACCAACTATGTTCATGTCAATGCATGGGATTGAACGATAGGACCAACACTATGCAAATAACTCGCACCACCTGCCTCCTGAGGACATGATCACAGGGTAAGGTAGACGAGGCTTATTTAAATGAGCGTTAATGAGAAGAAGAGAATCTCAGAGCAGGTTTCAGTCATTGTTCCTGTTGGACGAAAGGTGCGTATGAGGATTTAGCATTAAAACTGTCCTTGTTTCTACACACTTCTGTCTTTGGGGTCCTTCCAATGGTGCCAAAACTTTGGAGAAGGGTGGGACAACAACAATGGTCTTTCGTCTTTTGGAAGGTCTACCTCAGATCTACCTCAATAACCATCTGCACCTCCAAAGCCACATCAAGAGCAACAGTGTCAACCCAACAAAAGGCCACAGATGAGGCAGCCAGCGAAAAGACTGTTGCACAGTCCTGGTCTGTCTCTCGAGGATTCCTTCACTCAGGTGGACATGCCTGGTGCCAGTAGGGCCCAGCTGTCTCATTATACCGATCCTTATTTGCCCCACTTTCCCTCTCCATCGCTTCCCTTTCGTTCTGACTCCACTCTTCTCTGTCCTTTTTCCCTATATGACAAAGTCGTCCTCAATGCATATCCGTCTGCGGCATCAATTATCTGGTTGTCATGGAAACATACGCATCTCTCTACACTGGGGGTTAAGGTCATGATGGAGAGTGGAATTCTTTCATTAACCCCCCCTCCTTTCTTCCTGTTCCCATTTCTTACAAGAGAACGTATTATTGATTTGCTGTGGTGCTACATGCATACCATTGGCCTACTTATGCGCTACTTCTCTAACAAAATATTGTTATGAATATTTGAGCAAAATATCTTGGAAATAATACATGTGATAAGTAAAAGGGAACCATATTTATTATAGTTGTGGCATTCAACAAGGGATTATGATGTGCCAAATACTGGGCAGAAAAATAAAGTTCTAATATAATATGTATTGTAAAAATGTGTTCATATATATACATGTATACGCAATTTATGGCATAAAATGTAACTATGCATCAATGTTTGCTGAAAATATTGTGGTTTTATTTTTCCATTTTCTAGAGACTGTGTTTACATGTTTTAAATTACAAAATCACCAAAATCTGTTGCATATGTGTATACATATATATATATATATACAGTGATCCCCCAGTTTTATGTGGATCACGACTCGCGGCTTCAGTCACATGCACATTTTTTGGAGAACCGAACTCATAGTTCTACCTCGCCGCGGTGTCCCAATACTTTTGTCCCACAAATTTCCGAGATTGTATATCTCGACGGGGAAAGCACTCAGACACTTCAAACTCCACAGTTCAGTTCAGTCTCCAGGAGACCTTTCCCATGAGCTCTCATTTGTATTTTTAGCCCCAGTAGATCAGGGGTTTTTCCCGAAAACCATTCACCTCGTCACGGTGTCCCAATACTTTTGTCCCAAAACCTCCGAGTTGCATTTCTTGGCGGGGAAATAAAATTTGATTCGATTTCCATTTTCTTTAATAGTGATACATTAAACTGAGTTTAAAATAACATTAACACTTGAGTGAAGGAATCCTCGAGAGACAGACCAGGGCTGTGCAACATTAAAGTGTTCTGGGAGCAGTTTACACTATAAAAATAGGCATTTTTTACCAAAACACAACAATGCGGTTTTCCCTACACGCGGGTGCTCTTGGAACATAACCCCCGCGAAAAAGAGAGGGATTACTGTATTATGTAAACTGTATGTAAACTTAGATTAGACTGTATGTACACACTGAGCTATAAATGAATAAACACTGTTGCCCTTAAATGGTCATTTCCTACTACATTTCCTGCTGCCCCAATGTGGCTGAATTACACCAATTCCAGAAACACTGATTCTACAGTCATGGTCTCCAGAGACAGGGTGAGCTCTGGTGCAGCTGTTGCTTGCTCAAGGTAGCCGTTATTAGTTTGGGTGGAAAGAAAAATGTACTTAAGAGGTCTGTTTAATGTTTGGTTGCTGAAACAGGCAGTTGAAATGGTAAATAAACTCATAGACTGTCTGAGACGCTACTCAGACTCGGGCGGCGGCAGGGCTGAGGGTCCCGGGCCTGTTGATGTAGCCTGAACGGGGTAAATATGTGACCCAGGCGACCTCTGACCCCAGAGTCGGGACTGTGTGTTTATTTGGGCGGCCTTGATGGCAGGATGGAGAAGACATTAGTGAGTGCTGCCTGTGAGACAGACCACCTCTCCCTCCCTCTCTCTCTGTCTTTCTCTCCTTCTCTTTATCTTTCTGTCTCTCTCTCACTCTCTCTCTCTCTCTCTCTGTTTGTCTCTCTCTCTCTCTCTGTCTCTCTCTCTCTTTCTGTCTGTCTCTCTCTCTCTGTCTCTCTCTCTCTCTCTGTCTCTCTCTTTCTCTCTCTCTCTCTCTGTATCTCCCTCTCTCTTTCTCTCTCTCTCTCCCTCTAGTGAGTATCAATACTAATTGCAAAATAAATGGCCTAATAACTGACCTCAGATTACAGTTATTGTTCTCGATTATATCTGCGATTAACTGCACTGTCAGATGTTTGTCTGCTGGAAAAAGGTTTATATACTTAATATCCACAACTGGAGGCGGGTGTGGCCACTGTAAAATGGAATGAATATAATGAATTAAAAAAAATATGATCCCACAAGTGAGAAATGTGCATTGTCATGCCAGAAAGATAAGCTGCAAAAATAAAAAACAACAAAAACTATATCAACAACACAGAACAAAAACTACACATACAATCTGCAAATATTGAAATATTTTATTAAAAAATATAAATGTACATATATACTGTATATATATATATACTGTATATATATATATATATATATATATATTAGGGCTGTCAGTAGATTAAAATATTTAATCGCGCGTTTGCCATAGTTAACTCATGATTAATCGCACTTTAATCA
>JBBPDH010209938.1:0-13945 GCA_037974565.1 Clupeocharax schoutedeni
CTGCACACACAGATATCCCCCTAAAATAGCTAAAACTAAAAACAAACTAAAAACTACTTCCAAAAATATTCAGCTTTTTTTCAGAGTTTTTTGGGTTCATTGAGAACATTTGTTGTTCAATAATAAAATTATTCCTCAAAAATACAACTTGCCTAATAATTCTGCACTCCCTGTATTAGGTTTCTGCTTGATTTGTGTTTTTAGTTGGGGAGGGAGAAGTTATCTAGCCATTCACTCACAACAGCATACCCCAGCAGGACAATTAACTGTTTTGATGAAAAAATGAGATCACTTGTATCATTTGTTCTCCAAAACTTGATTGGGTTCTCCGGTGTTAATAACAGAATCAGTCCTGTCAGGTTATAATTACACGAATCTTTTGAATTCTTGGCCATTTTAGCCACTTGTAGAAGATAAAATGGTTAAAATAGACAGTTACTATTTTAACAGACTGTTGTAATCCAAGAATTAAATCAGTTTTCAAATCAATGGGCATGTGAGAGGTCAGCTTATATTTTTATCTTGAAGAGATATTTTTATTTTTTGTATATCACACCTGAAAAAACATTTTTTCAGGTTTACATTTACTATCAATTCATAGCTTTGAAGCAAAATATGATGATCCTTATCTAAAATGAATGACATTTTTAATGCTAATTCTCCACACTGACATTCTCAATGTTACTGTTTTCTTTTCTTCACCAGTTCTCAGAGTTTATCAAGCAGCAGGTAGCGGAAGGTAAAGGTCGCCTAAAGCCAGCTCAGGACCCTGAAGTCGTCATCAGTGACATGTTCAAAAACCAGGACAGGAACAAAGACAGCCGCATCACCGAAGATGAACTGAAACTAAAAGTGGAGGAGGATGCTGAGAAAGCAAAGAACCACGATGAACTTTAAAAGATAAAAGTTCAAACATATGTTCAAATACACCAAACAACTAGAAAAAACAAGCAAGTATGCAGACTTTATTAGTGACAGTGAAATTCATGAAAAAAGATTTCAGCCAGTCACAGATAAATCTCAGGATTTGAATTTCTTGCAGCGGAGACAAATCAGAGCATTCAGACCAAAGTGTATTTGCACTGTATTTTTATTTTTTAAATAAGAAAATAATGTGCCCTTTTTACTATTTCACAGGTGGGAAGAATGTGATATTTCTTTAGCATTTTGCTGGTTTTGGGCACATTTACCAAAATTTACCAAAATACCAATGGTTCATCTTTTTATAGTACCTGTTATTGAATATGCAATGTGGAAACTATTTTTTTTGCATAAAATGCATTTTCAACTGTTTCAAGTATAGCCTGTTTTGAAATACAGTAAACAGTTGTCCTGTTTTTGGCGTTTACACATTTGTAATCCCCCAGCTGAAGTCCCATTTATTTGTTCACAAATGCTTTCCTTCAGGGTTACAGTTAAAGAAAGTGAAGCCTATTCATTTTACATAGTTGGAATGTAATGCTGTGGTTTCTTAATTGGGTTTGTTTTTTTGTTTTTTTTAAACTAGCAACAGAATTCTAGCAGTGTGGGCAGAGCATGTATGGGCTGGTTCCTCAATACAGTTATTTACATCCCTGGATATATTTTTTTCTTTTAAAAGCCATGTAACAGGAGTTGTTTGCTGTTAATGAACACTGTATTCAGTAACAAATGCACTTTATGAGCATCCTTCATTATTATGGAGTCCTTCCAATCACTGGCTACTATAAAACACAGAAAACACCAATATCCTCCAAAAAAGTCTTATGGCCTAGAAAACATGGGGAAACTGCAGAGATCAACACATATTGGAGAAATACAGTTTACAAAACACTGTGTATCAAATCCTGGGCTTAGTTTCACAAAACAATTGGACAGTAGGGACACACAGTTGGAATTAACAGCTTGGGTACAAACACATGATCCATAACCAAGCAATGTATTTTTTTGGCTGATCTGTGTCGGGATCTTATAAAGGATGTGGTTCAGGGAAGTGCCCTCTGTATTTGAGCGCTACTGCTACACACAGCAAATGTTGTTTGTAGCATACACATGACTCATGTGGTCCAACTCAGGTGAACAAAATTTAACTTGCGCATTTAAAATGCTAGCCTGGCATATTCTGTGCTCTTTATATTAAATATTTAACAAGTCCTGGAATTGTACTAGTTTGTTAATGTGTTCATTTAGTGCACATAGAAGCTTTGGGATAAAAAAAAAAAAACAAAAGCTAAAAAATAAGGGAAAAATTAATCACCCATAAAAATGAAAGATCTGTTCATTCAACACAGAGCGCTACACCTATGACAAATCTAATTTACAGTTTTTGGTGAAAAATGCTGGCAATGAAAATAACAGGAGTCCATGCGTATAGTTATTGTTATAGTGTGTGAAACCATGTGAGCATGACTTTCAACAACTCGATAAGGTCTGAGGTATGTGATTTATACATTTAGTTAACAATGCCGACTTTTGAGGTATTTGCTGGTATTACTTCCCAATACCTTTACAGACCTTTACCTTCCCATCCTTAGTAAATGCATTCCAAATTCTAACAATTTTATCCAAATTTTTTACTAGACATCAAACAAAAAAAAAAATCAGGTAAGGATAGTGAAATGGAATTTGACTAGGTTTTTGCTAAACCACATGCAGCAAAAGAAAAGGTCAATCGTTGCTTAGCCATGTATTGATGGTCAGCGTAACTGGTTTACCTTTGACAAGCAAGCGTAAATCTAATTCAGCATTTAAGCAGTGAGTGGTGTCAATGTTTATACGAATATGAATATTATATAATAGTATTAATTTACCATTAAACCGATACAAGCTATATTTCCAAGAGTTTCTGCAAATTCACTCACATACCCTGACGAGCTTTAAGCTAAAGACAGCACCACAGAGCTCAAGTTTAAGATGAACATAAATACAATTCCATTTCTTTTTTTGTGCTTTTCCCAGCAGCCCAAAGCATCTCTATAAAACAAAATGTGCATGTTCAAAACAAATGCAAATAATTACAAAAGGACTCCTGATAAAATGAGCTAAACCATTTAAAACTGTGAAACACCACACTGTGGAAGAATCTGGGCCCATTTGTCCAAACGGTCATTAAGTATAAGTTAATTTTGCTGGGTCAGGAAAAAATGGCAAGAAAATAATTCAGAAGCCTTAACAATTCAAACACTCACTCATTTTCACTAGATTTTCCTCTTCCTTGTGCAGGGGGATGATCTTTCTGATCTCCTTTTGCTATTTTAGATGCACAGAGGGAAAAGGTGTGAGGCAGCTGAGGTGTGTAGTTGTGACGGTGTCTCACTGCAGGGGAACATATGAGGCTTAAAAAGTCCATGTTTTTGGTTATCAGCTCTTTCAAAATCATTACCATCTATAAGAAATTGTCCATATTTAATTTCAATTATTGCTACTTATTAAGTAGCAAAAATTGGAATTCTACCACCGTATAATACCACCGTATTTTGATTTGCCATGCAACTTAGATTTTCACTTGAGGATTTCTCAAAACAATAGAAACTGGACTTGGTCCAGTTTTCCCCTAAAGAGCTTTGGGAGAAGTATTGTAACCTGTTCAGTTTTTCCTTACAGCTTTTTTGCCCTGATCCTAAAAACGGAGCAACCTATACTTGAGGGCCATCTTGACTGGACACTGAATAAATGAAAGGGTCGGTCACTGATTTTTGCACAGTACTTAATGTCTACAGATTTAGACCTTAAGGGACAGCCTACAGTTTCTCAAATACCTGGTTGTGACACCAGGTCTGTTGTGCATAGAGTCAAAGAGTCAAAGTGAATAAGCTCCACGTAGGAAACTGAAGAGACTCCATGCCTTGTTTACCTTTACAGTGGCCTAGACTTAGCTCCCTTAAACCCATTCTAGTTTCAAATACAGAACTGAAAAAAAGAACATTCCCACTAATCCAAACACAAAACAAGGAACATATGACTTTCTGTTGCTTACAAATGAATATAGATAAATACATGGGTGGCTAACAAAAGAAACACACCTTTAAAAGAATTAATAAAAAAGAATCACCACCGATCTCTGGTCCTTGAACAATTTATATGTATTTTGTGTCTTTTTGCCATTCTATTTCTTTAAAAAAAAAACAACAAAAGAAACACAACCTAATACAGTAATACAAATAACATCAGACCACTAAAAATTACAGACCAACCTTAAAAAGTCATATGAACATTTCAATAAAAGATGAATATTTTGAGTAATCCAATTTACTAAAACTAGATCAAGGAACCAAATATAGAACTTCTTGTTTAACTGTTAAAATATCACTAAAAATAAAAAATAATTTTACTTTTCTACTTTTTTTTCCTTCCAAAAATCTCTTCTCTGTGTAGAGGAGAGTGAACTATGTGATGTGTTTTTGTAACGTGAAGGAGTGGTTGGGGTTGGATTGTATTAATCCAGGACTATTAGCCGTCCACCGGGATGAAGTACGAGGGTTTGTGAGATGTGTCCTCAATAAACCCCACTGCTTCCATCCTGAAGATACAGTGGGATGCAGCTCAGTGCCAGGAGTGCCAGGACTTTTGCCAGTGCCCTTCTTCCCAGGAAAAGTGGATTACAATAGGGAGCCTCATTTTTCCTCTGTGATGTAGTTAAGAATGGAATTGGGAATGTCCAGCGTTTCATCTTTCTCCAGCACAATATCATAAGAGCTCACATATGCTTCTCTCCTTTCCTCCACCTTGAGCAAGACAAGCAAAAGATCACATTTAATTTTAATGGCATACCAGAAAATAATTATTTGTACCTTTCCCATTACTGTCGGATACACATTTGGTGTCTGAAGTTTGCCTGTTGTTTTTGCACTGTTTCTGAGGTACTTGCCATTACACACACACTACACATCATCATCCTCAACTCACATAGGGTTGTAAAGAAATGTCAAATAGACAGAGTTCACATCATTCTGTTATCTTAATGGCAGGGAAATTTTTTTTGTGTCCGTCAAGCCCTTTGCATGTATTTTAAAACTGAAAAAATGGGAAGATGTAGAGGATAAAATGTATTAATTGAGAAGAAACAGTGACACGGTTATCCCAAACAACAAACCATCCATTCAGCTTTAAAAAAGTTATAAATTGCTCCACTGTCAAACATAGAAGGTTCAGATTCAGCACAGAATTTCATGAATTTAAATGAGCGAACTTACTTTCACTTCACTTAACATGCTTACATGTTAAGTGAAGTGAAAGTGACCATTTGTCATACATGAGCACACCACAGTACACAGTGTGAACTGCACGAAATTCTTCCTCTGCATTTAACCCATTCACCAAGTGAAGCAGGGGGCAGCCCGGGGAGCAGTGCGTGGGGACGGTACCTTGCTCAGGGTACCTCAGAGGTGCCTAGCTTCTTGGGAATCGAACCCGGACTTCTGGTCTCAGAGCGAATGCCCTAACCACTAGGCTACCATGTACATAATATTTTGGGAAGGCAAAACTTGAAAAGCCCCTCCAGCACAATCTGTTGAAGATATACTGTGACTATATATATATATATAAAAACAATTTTCAATAAACTATATTCAC
Organism: Clupeocharax schoutedeni; assembly: GCA_037974565.1. Lineage (NCBI taxonomy): Eukaryota > Metazoa > Chordata > Actinopteri > Characiformes > Alestidae > Clupeocharax > Clupeocharax schoutedeni. Next base: position 5,551 of record JBBPDH010209938.1, read on the forward strand.
TCGATAAAATGCAAATCAGTTTCTATCTTTTATTTAAAGTTATTTTTTCAATTTTCTTTTTGACGTTCTATCTGTCACTGTTAAAATAACCTACTATTAAAATGATACTGTTTTGAGACTTTTCATTTCTTTGTCATTGGACAAACTTACAAAATCAGTGAGGGGTCAAGTACTTATTTCCTCGACTGTATGTAAATGGAGAAAAGCAGTCACAATATTTTGGCTTCAAGATTGACGCTAGTACTGATTTTAACTGCGCAGCACACGTTTTAAAACTACATTATCCTGACAGCTCCAGTGCCAAACTAACAAAGCAAGCATCAAACAGCCGACATCTCTTGTTTTATCTACTACTAAAGTAGTTTGGCAATACATTTGATCTTCCAAAATGATTAAGATCCTACTACTGGTTTAAACAGAGCTCTCACCTTATCATTAAGGTAACCGATGCGAAGAATGTTTTGCACATTTTGGACTCCATCAGCCATCGTAAGGTCCCCCAGAGAGTCTCCCAGCAGCAGAATGTTTGGCCGGACCTGAAGCTGCTGAAACTGGTCTGGATTCAGTAATGCACCCTCCCTTTTATTGAATGTGTGGATCAACTGCCCTTTAAATGCACATACAACACCCTGAAAAAGAGTGAGATGGTTGAAAACATTTCTTTCAACATTGACAAACAATAGAACAGTGAGTGCAGTCATCATGTAATGGGAAAACATTTTACTGAAAGACATTAAACTCCCTGCAGTCTGGAACTGCAGCATTTATAGCAGCAGATTTGAAAAAAAAACAAACTAATTTTATTCACTTATTCTCTTCTGACAACAGCACTTCAAGTCTTCTTTTATTGATTTCCTATGTATTCTTTTATTTCTAATATTTTATTTTTATTCCATAACGTATGATACATTATTTATGATAATGTTCTGTATCAGAAAAACTTGATTCGACTTTTCCCCATACATACAACACAATCAATCATTTCACACTTTTGGTGTCCGAAGCTTAATTCTTTATGAAACTAAAGCTACAAGACTAATGTAGTCACAGGCTGACGTGCAAAAGGAAAGTTGATTTAATTATGAAAAATCCTCTCATTCTAGTACTAGCAATTTGTTCTGACATGGCGGACATGCATGAAAATGCCTACATCACACATTTAAACTGCTTTGCGTTGTTCTGAATCAGATATGCTTCTGTGGCTTCCAACACTGTATGACAGTGTTATTCACAGAAAAAGAGAACAGCAATTTAATGGCTAACATCTAAAATCTGTCTGCACTTCTGTCCATTTCCGACTCCCGTCTCTCCGGTTTGTTCATGTAGTTTGCATGATGTTGTTTAGTATAATATTTCATTACTTGTTAGTTAGCTTTGTTGCTCCAGTGCAAAATTAAAGAAACAAACTTCAGAATGTAAACATGTCTTTACTGACAGACTTAAAAATATTTATTTTTTGCAATGAACCTGACATTAATTTCAATGAATGAAAATGACAAACACTCACATCTTCATCGTACTCCATGTAGTTTGAGAAGACTCGTACATTGGGATGGAAGACGTTGTTGTGTTTGATCACCTCTTCTAGGATATCTCCCACTCCGGCCGAAAAGATGAGCAGAGGGATGGTGTGTTGCTTCAGTAAGCCAAAGAATGCCTGGTGGCCATCCCTGCACACATAAATACAGTCATTGTTATAAAACCAGTTGGACGTCATGGAGTATAACATCAACAGCAGGTGTAAATGCATAGATGTATAGCATATGAAAGACTTAATTAGTGATCCACCGATCCACGGCCGATCCACGTATTTTCAGTTTGGATCTGATTCCGTTACACGGCTGTCGATATCGATAGATAACATCATTTTTGTCGCAGTTGTGCTATGTGTTAGCAAGTTTACAACACAGAATAAATAAACTACTAAGCACTTACTATAAGTGCAAAAATATACACAACTACACTGAATTTAAAGGCATTCCAAAGGAATTTATTTATGTCACACTTCACAAAAAGGTAGCAGCAACAGCTTTAATATTTTGTAAATATCAAAAACACAACAATCTTGTCTAAATCATCTAAATTTTAGCAGCAACAACTGTGTAAAAAATAAAGTGCACAACTAAGAAATTTTAAATAACGTGAATTCGGAAACCCGACATGAGCAAAGTGTAGTCTAACCACTTCTGTATTTAAGGGAGCGTTACGAGAAGCCCAACTTTAGCGTTGTCTTGTTGTAAGATAGAGAGAGAGGGGAGAGGCCATTTTTGGAATAAGGTGATGCATATCGTATTACACAGCGTTGAGCTTAAAGTCCAGCTGCAAACTGGAATATATGGGTCGGGACTGTCTGACCAATATCCGATGATGGATTTACGGCTATATCGAACCTGATATCATATCGGATCGGGCCCATCTCTAGACTTAAGTGTATCAATTCTGAAATGGCCAAACTGATTGGAACCGATTAAAAGGGGTATAACAAAACAAAACAAAAAAAAAATCTTGTGTCTCTGGTGTCTTTTTTAAATTGTGATGAATGTAAAGTAATTTCCTAAGGAATAATAATTGAAACTTATTGTGGGTAATAACCTGAGCATTGCATCTGACTCCCTCACAGCCTCGGCCAGTTGGTCTTTCCTGATCCGCTGCTCGACCAAAAGATCATGGGCCTGTGTCCACCTGACATTAAACACAGGCACAGTATCTTTCAGTAAAAGAAATGACCATCAGCAATTACACATTCATTATTTTTCACTTGAAGCTCACTGAAAAACAAAAGGAAGTTGTGTTGAAAGTATATATTCTAAACATTCAATCCATTTAATTTGTTTCTAGGAAGATGGTTTTATATTTTAAAACCACCTGTTATTGTTATGATTCTTTATTCTTTAAGAATTCTTTATTGTTTCTCTCACAAACATTTTTGCAATACACATTATCATCAACACGTATTTTCATGATATTACTAAAGGTATGGGACGGTTGTAACCTGTTATAAACATTAGCAGATGCAGAAGTTATAGTTAAATTAAAGTAAAAGCATGTGAGTAAAATTTGTGTTATAACTCACCATTCCACCATGAGAGGCACCTTCTCCTCAACTGATCGTGAATCGTCAATCTCGATGGGGTAATAATGAGTAAACAAGTCTGACATCTGAAGGAATGAATAAATGCAAAGTAGGACGATTTAAGGGTAGTTACAGCATCACCTAAGACCTTAATTCCAGTTACGTTTTTAGATTTTTTGCAGATTTGCAACCATTTCCATAACATTAAAAAGTTTGCACTTCTTAAAGCCCTGTTTTGTATTACTGTAAATTAATGTATTAAGTTGGGTTTAAAATGAAATTAAAATAGACATTTTTGTACGACATCACAACAATGCTTTTCTTCACCATATGGGGGGTGCTCTTACTGTACCGAGAAAACTTTTATTCTTAAAAGTACCTGTTTCTACAGAAATACTCTATCATCCAGCAGGATTACACACCACCTGCTGAAATTTGTTGCAAGCAAAATCCAAAACGTAAAAATCAAGTATTGTACTGGTTTTTGTAATTAGATTGTATTTCCTTAAAAACCTCCTTTATTGTCATTTTTGGCAATCTAGGGTATTTTTTACCTTAGATTTGCCATCTTCAGTAATGAGGGTGCTGTTGTGAAGGATATCTGTGGGAAAATGGAGACCATTAATGTTCAAAATCTATATTTTTCTTTATTTCCCCATTTTCCATATTAAAATGTTCCAATTCAGGATCATGGCAGTAGAATGGGGTTAAATAAAAATATATAATGGAACATTGAATTTCCTGCACCCTAATTGGATCACCTGTACAACAAATGTTACCCAGCATGAGCTGATATTTCATTTCAGTTTTGTTAATAACTGGACTAGTTTTGATAAGTAGGTATACAATGGACGTTTTTGTTAGAGCTTCTAACGTGTTTCATTTGTTTCACCTGATGAAAAACCATCTACTTATCTCTGCTTAGCAAATTAACAAACTCAGTTGCATTATGAGCATGTATTGCAGTTACATCCAAGCACGCTTAGCGCTACACCTGCACTTATTTTTAATGTGTGTGTGTGTGTGTGAGAGAGAGAGTGAGAGAGAGAGAGAGAGAGAGAGAGTGTGTGTGTGTGTGCGAGCGAGACAGAGTGTGTGTGTGTGTGAGAGAGCGAGAGCGTGTGTGTGCGAGAGAGAGAGCGTGTGTGTGTGTGTGTGTGTGTGCGAGAGAGAGAGTGTGTGTGAGAGAGAGAGAGTGTGTGTGTGTGTGAGAGAGAGAGAGAGTGTGTGTGTGTGTTTGTGTGAGAGAGAGAGAGAGAGAGAGAGATAGAGAGAGAGTACTCACTGTGTGTTGTTGGGCAGCGTTTTCCATTGTAAGCAAACCTTGTGAGCGTCATGTCAAAGTCTGAAATCACCTTAACACAGAAGAGAGGAACAGAGAAAAGACTAGTTGAGAGAGAATACTTTCTTATACAGACATTACTGAATTCCCTGCCCACTTTATTAGAAATCCCTCCAGTGTAAAGTTTAGAATTTAGCTCTAATTTATTAATGTGATATCATCATCCTAAAGAGCCGTCTTCCATCTAATCTGAACCCCTGAAGTTTATTGGCATTTTATTTAGTTCATTTGTTTAATGACGATTTTGCTGCTGAGCTTTCAATTATCTGCAGTTCTTGCAGCATTTCATTACATTGCAGAAGTTATGCAAATATTCTAAATGTCTGGTTTTAAGAACATTGGCTTCCTGAGTGGCAAAGCTGTCTGCGTGTTGGCCCCATCCTTAGGAGATCCTATGTTCTATTTCTGGTGGTGCTGCAGTCATCCGTATCCATGAGTCCAAGAGAGCACAACTGGCTACACAGCAGCTATTAGCTTACATTTCAGTATGTGCAATATACTTATCACAATACTGTGCAATATATCTTAATGTGCAATACTTGTTACCTATGTGCAATACATATCTATTCCAAATACCTCTTCTCTCTTAACAACTGCATTTTTGTAATTTTCACAATTCAATTTTCTGATAAAGGTACTTAGACGTAACTTTTATTGTACTTACTGTACAGAGTGTTCTAATTTTAACTTTACTATATTCTCCTCTAGTATACTTTTATTAAGGGTAAGTTGTACTATTTTCCTCTTAATATATTTCTAGTCTGAGTATATTTACTATATATTCGGGTATTTTTATTTTTATTCTGTATTGTTATGTCTTGTCTGAGTGTGCAATCGTGATGTGAGTGGGATAAATAAAGTTTTCTGATTCTGATTCTGATAACAGAAATGAGGGTTAATGTTTCCTTCCCAATGTGTTATGCTCTCGAACGATGCAGCAGTAGCAGCTGGAAAAGATGCTTAATACCACAGTTTAATAACTTTTGCCAAGTAAATTGACAGCCCCTGATCTGGTTAACCACTGATATGAATTAGTGTGATTGTAAAAGGTCCTTTTAAAGTTTTATTATTATTATTTATTCCACCTATTTTTGTGCTCCAATGCTCCAGGCAACTCCTCAAGAACATAACTGAGACACTGGCACAATGTCCTAGAAAAGTTCTGAAAAGACTCGGTGTTCATTTTAATATACTAAGGTTCTCGTTCAATCATGTTAATTAACATCTTAATTCATCATCACTCACTCGCAATATTTCCGCTTGCTCCACCTGTGAGCTTGCCGGCTCTCACATCAATTCTGTCACTGAATCTGCATTCTTCCACCTGTGTCGTATTGCTCAACTGCATCCCTTCATTAGTACCAAAGATGCTGAGACTGTTATCCATGCATTTGTCTCATCACGCATCGATTAATGCCCTCTTCACTGGTTTACCTGCCAACTCCATATCTAGACTTCAATATATTCAGAACTCTGCAGCTCTGCTCATATCACCCCAATTTGTAAGATCCCCATTGGCTCCCAGTTGCTTACCGTATTAAATTCAAAATTCTCCTCCTTGCTTTTAAATCTTTAAATGGCTTAGCTCCCTCCTATCTCTCCAATCTGCTTATCCCCTACATCCCGAACCGCTCACTACGTTCTTCTGATTCTGGCCTTCTCACTGTCCCTCAGTTCCGCCTCTCCCCAATGCTTTTCTGTCATTGTTCCTTCCAGTTTGTTGTATCTGACTTTTGTATATTTGTTAATTGTCTGTTTGTTTCATCTTTTCTTTACTGAATGTATTGTAAAGTGTCCTTGAGCTCTGGAAAGGCGCTATATAAATACAAATTATTATTATTATTATTATTATTATTATATTGACATTATTTATTTGTTGTACATCTGGTAGAAGGTCTTCATTGTAATGTGAGTTGAATACATATGAAAAAATTTTACACATTTATCAACAACACTCACAAAACACATTCCAGATTAATTGTGATATAAATACAACACAGTCATTTGTAATATTGAAATAAATTTAACAAAGGAAACTAAAATTCCCATTCAAAAATAGTAAAAGATAAAAGAGCAACATTTAGTACCTTATTCGGTGGTATGGGATCAAAGTGGTCCCAGAACGCTCAAACACAGTTTTCCACTATTATTCGCCAAACTTGTGATCACTAAAGCTCTCTAACTCTCTCGCCTTACAGCCCAACAACACTGAATGATAGTGATGCATATTATATAGTTTAGCGCCAACAAGTCTAAGCTGTCAAAACAACAAATCGCTATTAAACCAATGAAACACGTTGTGCATCACTGACGACATTCGAAGGTTTACTGATCACACTACAGTGGTGTTTTGAATCACTACGGTTCAGGACGACTGACACAAGTGGCAAAGTTTCGGTATCATTTTCCCATCTCCTTTTTTCATTACAACTTTCTGCACCCAAGACTGGTAATATGATTACAGGTTAAGCACTGGGTTCAGCTTTTTGTCACTCCATTACTGTGGATTTACACCATTTTCTGAACTTAAAAATCAGATAAACTGATGTTATTGGATATTATATGAGAATTTTTCATATTTACTCTCCAGGTACATAGTAGATATATTCTAAATCTTATTGAGATCATGCGTGAAACACTTTAATGTTTCAACTTCCTCAAAAACAATAACTATTATAATAGTTTGAGCATCTTCTGGTTTAGTGGTTCCTAATTCTTTCCTACTTAAGATACAAATTCAGCATCTTCCATAGTTCATTTCCATTCTTTATCAAATCATCCATCTTATTTCTAGGGCTGCAACTTTCAAATTCTGGAATATCCCATTGTCTATTACCTTAAACATCTTAAGATTCTATTAGAATACATAAATAACCAACATAAATATACAAATACTTTTTTTAATTGTTACGGTCTTTATTACAAACAATATTTTAACTTTTTATTGTGTATTGCTGTATAAATTCGAATTATCTTTTATTTGTACGTTTGATTAAATAAAATTTAAATACTACAAGCCAAAACACTATTAAACCATTTTATTCACTGTAACTTGCATAAAAATCTGGTCAGTCTAGCAGTCAATGCTACACAAGTTGCTGTGCTGCAAGGGTAAGTAAAGACCTTTTAACAAATTTTTTTAGCCTAGCCCTCAATGCATGGAAGAAAGAACGTTTTAAGCACTTAAATAATTCTTTATATTGAAACAAAGACGAACCTCAGACCTGTTGGCTGAATATGTTGCGTTGGACAGATGCTGGCCAGCTTGCCCTCATTTATTTGGGAATAAAAACAAACAACCGAGAATACTGGCTAGCTAGGTATACAGCAAGCAATCCAGAGGAGTAAAGTAAAGTGGACCCGTATATCTATAAAATAGATAAGATAAGGAAGTAACAGGATTTTTATGACCAAGTTGCTGTGCAATACCAAGTGTCAGCTACACTGGTGTAAAATATACCACTAGACTCTGTTCTCTGGAGTGAAGAATCACTTCACTACCTGACTGAGTCTGGGTTTGGAAGCCAGGAGAATGCTACCTAAAGTAAAGATTGGTGGAGAGATAATAATCTGGGTTTGTTTTTCAGAGTTTGAGTTACTCTCCTTAGTAATAGAGGAAGGTAATGTTTAGGGCTGCAACTAACGATTTTTTTGATTATCGATTAGTTGGGTGATTATTTTTTCGATTAATCGGATAAAAACGAGACTCTTTTTTTCCAAACTGCCAGCGGCTGTTTTACATCATAACCCTATGGAGTGAACCGCTTTTTTTTTCTCAAAGTCCCGAGTGCTTTTTTTAATGCCACCGCCTTTTTCTGCAGCTCAGAGCGTCTTTTCAAGTTGAAAAAAGTAAAAAGTTAATCTTTTCTGAAAAGAACGCAATACGTCAAGCGCCTTTTTATAGACAGCTGACCAATGACAAGCGAGTACCAAGACTTGTTGTTTCCATAACAACAAGAACAACAAGAAAAATTGGAGCT
>JBBPDH010210000.1:0-13936 GCA_037974565.1 Clupeocharax schoutedeni
TCCAGGACCCAGTTACACAGAGTGGCGCTGAGTCCCAGCTGCAGCAGTTTCGTGATCAGTTTGGAGGGGATGACAGTATTAAAAGCAGAACTAAAATCCACAAACAACAGTCTGGCATAACAGTTCTTATTGTCCTTATTGGTAAGTGGACCCGTGCAGGACTCTGGGTTCTGGGGATGCTTTGCGTGTCTCGGGCCACTTCTGGACTTCCGTAGCGTACAGATTGCCAGTCTGCCCCCAGCCCCACACTTGCTGTTTTCTCCATTCCAAGTTGCAAATGCAATTTCTGAAAGTAATGCTTGTTAAGATGTTGTTTGGGGTGGGTGAGGTGTGGCAAGCAGCAGCTTATTTGCAGAAAAGGGACAGAACACTTAAACGGCTCATTTTGAAAGAGACTGAAACTGTCAAGATCAAAGCTGGTGAGATCTTTATGCGAGTGTGATTTTGGTCCATGCGAAAGGGCTATGTCTTGTGGCCCATATACCTTTTATAACTAAAGTGAGTTTTGCATAATATGTCCCTTTAAGATAAAATGTTGAAACTACAGTAACATAACAGAGCTAAATACACTACAGAAGAGCTGAAGTATATTTTAATTTAAGGTGCTGCATGCCACATAATCTCATGGCCTTTTTCACAGCAAATTTGACTCAAATAAAAAGGCAACACAAGTGAGAAATAAATCCTTTTTAATTTTTTTTTTTTTTTACCCCAGCACCAATCACATTCATCATTTTGAAATGTCTGTACATGTCTCCCGCACGCCAAATGCAAAAAGTACTGAATCATTAACAAATATTTCGACAACGGCCAGAAAAGCACATTTTCAAAATATCAATATATAAGACATTAAAAAAGGAAACTAAATCTTGTATAAGCTTTTAGAACATCATTTAGATGGGAAGACATTCTACCAGTGAAGCTTATGCCAGGGCTAAAAATATAAATGTTTCTTTTGTAAATGAATGCAACCAATATAATAAAAATGACCAACATAATATAATCCCCTCTAGCATAGATACTGGAAATGTGCGCAAAATGAATCCCATTTACAGCAAAAGTGTTTCTACTCTTACTCTTAGACAGGGTCCGCCAGGTTCGGCCCTCTCAGAGCTCTGTCCAAACAGATTAATGCGTAACAATTGACTGCAAAACAAAAGGTTACACAGTAAAAGACATGTTATGCAATGCAGGCCGAGATACAGTGTAAAGTTTATATACACTGTAAAGCAACGATATAAGGAGCTCAAACAGAACAGAGAGAAGCTTAAAGGAAGGTTCATGTTGGATTACATACACGAGAAATCTGATGAAAGCTTTTTTGTGACTTTATATTCAGTAACTGAGGTATGATCCATGCTTCAGGTGCCTCGACACTGAGGACATTTAATAAATATCCCGGTGCTACTCCTATAGAACCAGAGGTGTAAGGCTAATATTGCTAAAACACAATAGTTACGCAAGCACCCATAACATGCATCACCAGATCTTCAAAATACATCCAACTTCATTAAGGTGGCGTCAGTGTGGTGCAGGACCCAATATTAGACTGTATAAAAGTAAACAACACTTTCTTACCACTTCATGCCGCCATATCAGACAACACAAGTCTGGAATTCATTCATTCAAAAAAAGCAGCCAGTAGAATTGAGGCCTAAGCCACTTATAGAAGACTGTGGGGGCCTTAATGATGAGCTGGATGGGGTACATACAGGCTGAGAGAAGATCTGGGGATGTGCTTTTACATAAAAATAAAAGAAAATTGGGTGACTATTGACTTCTAGTGTGTTAACAATATTATCCTCACAGCCTCAATACTAAACTAAAGCAGCAGCATCTGGACCCCAAACGTGTCTTAACTGATCAACTACATTTGAGTAAATATGATTTTTTGATGAGCCAATCCTTTGAAATAATGAAGCACCAATTTGAGAATTTTTGAATATACTGAATTATAAAATACAGAAAACGAGATGAACCTCTCTTGGCCTTACAGAGAAATGGAAGATTTTTCGAAGGTTACAAAAGCAGTAACGTGAATCAAATGCAGGATTGAAATAAACACAATACAGTATCAATTTGACCCATTAGTCAAACTAATCATGTGATTGAAACAATACTGTACTCTTGTAATAACAATATGATTCTAATATCATTGTGCATTCCTAATCCTGACCTTTCCAGCTCTTTTATTTGCTATAGGAGGAGCTCCTTCTGCCTCTTCATTTTAACAGTTAAACATTCCAATCCCAGGTTACAGCAAACCCATATAGACTTAACCTACAAGCTCATACATACAGATCCTCCACCAAGAAAAAACCCCAAATACATACACCTCATTATAAAAGACACCCCAAAACCTGTGCCCTGGCAGACACTACATTCTTATTTACCCCCTCATTGCTTTTTAAACATTCCAGGTCCAACTAAATATACCTGTTATGCTGCACAGCATCCGCTCCTTTGTGCTGAATCAAAACAACAGATCAGTAGTGATTAAGCTCTCAAAAACCTTCAGAAAGGAATTAAAGACAGTCTGTTTCTGATGAGACACAGAGAAAGGAGCCCACTCTTCCTTTGTGTGAGCGATAAAAAGGCAGGAATTATATTAGTGCAGGTTTCATTTTCCAGAGAGAAATGCCCCCCCCCCACACTTCCTGCGTACCCTGAATGTTATAAAAAGGGATTTGTTTCAAAATTTTTAAGCAGGTCTTCCATCTCAGACACCCCGTTCATGATCAGCTTTATAATCAACCGAGAACAAAGTGGATTCTTTTGAGTGGACTACAGGCGTGATTATGCAAAAGCTGCTCTGTCGTTTTATAAATGAATGTGACAAAACCGTCACCTCCGATCAGGCTTGATATTAAGGTCCATTTCTGTTGCACATTTTACATAAATGAAATGAAAATGAGACACAATCTGATCACAAACAAAATCTGTTGTACATTAAAAAATACATCCCCCAAAAAAACATAAAATACCAAATCAAGAGGAATTACAGATTACAGCAGGATGAGCAGCAGTATAAGCAGAAAGGCCACTGAGGTAAGACAGACTACGCAACTGTGCACAAATCATAGCGTTCTTTTTTCTGAGCCCAGTCCCTTCGTTATGGAGCAGCGCCCCTTGCTGGCCAAATGAGAGCTGTTGGATCATGCTGGCTGTATTCTAGGTTGTTGGTGTAATAATGAAAAAGGTTGAATAAATGCATTTGCAGTCATTAATACCGGCCATTTGCAGTGACTGTACCCTACTGTCCATTTTGCAATCATAATTTCTCCCTGAAATCTCTTCAAATCATTCAGAGCTACACAAAATAAAATAAAGGCAGCTTCACAAAACTATCATTGAGATAAAAAATAAAGAAAAAAACAGTTTATCAGCGCATCCACATAGAGTGCAGTTGTCTAAAAAGCAATGTGAATACAATAAGGCCATCAGAACAATGTCCCGTCGCAAGTTCAAGCACATGGCTGGAATATGAAATTCTGATTTGAAAACACTGAATGCAGAAACCAGGGCGCTTGGTGTTAGCAGAATGCTCCTGAATAAAGGCAAGAATCCGTCGCTTCTTCTGAAACTTATTTCGTGGGCTTGTAAACACAGAAGATTTCTGACTACAGCAGAACACATACAACAGTGGGAAACCCCGTATGAGAGAGACGTTGTGATCGAAACAGAATACTGTACACTGCACCTACGTATGGCATATACTATATATATATATATATGCCCTTGTGAGCAGTGGGTTGTGGGTTCGAAACCCAGGACTGCTAGTGGCACCACTGAGCCTTTGAGAAAGGTTCAGTTCCTGTACACTCGGGTGCTGTACTCATGGCTGAGAAGATACAGAGAAGAATTTCATGCTGTTCACACTGTGCTGTGGTGTGCTTTTACTAGGCTATACACTGTGTGTTCATATATATATATATGGACACACAGTGTATAGCCTAGTATATACTGGTGCAGTATACAGTTCATAATATATACTTAATTAACATACTGTATACTACTGTATTCCACACATATACCGAACCAGTACATGGAGTACAATGAATGCCAATCCTTACAGTAGAGCAATATCAAGTATGCTACAATTAACCATCACATTCTATGTTCTCATGTTCTACAGCACCATCTCCTCCTCCTATAATGACCATTTAACATTATAGGGGTACATAAGGAGAACAGCTCTGGCAGCACTCTGGGGAAAGTAGTCCATTATCTAGGCATCCTTGGCATACTGGAGAAACTGCTGTTGGACTTTTAGGCACAGTCAGAACACAAGCAGTCCACAGTGGGCTATTTCGAACACAACTAGAGAGAGAGAGAAATGTCCGCCCAGCAAACAAAGGCAATTAATGATACAAAAATCAGTCCTGAAATAAGGCTAACTGATTGCGTAGAACTGAGCTGGCGCGTGAGCTGTGCTGCGTTCCACACGTGCTCCTGGGCTTCCATTAGTGCCAATAGGCTATAAAAGGCCAATTAAGCTGTCGTTCAAACCCTCCGAATGCAATTTCATTAATCACCTTATTAAAATGGTCTGCAGGGTGGGGAGAGGGTAATTAAGGTGCGATCAGATTAAAGCTTGTGAGTTTAGCAAGGAAAAGGGCTGACAAACTAGCAAATATGTGTGTTTAAAGCAGGGCAAGTTCCATATCACTCAAGTTTAAGAGTAATGCAATGCCATCCAGTCTGTGTTCTGATACCATGTGAATTCAGCAAATTGAGCACCAAATACGTCAATGACATGTCAGCTTCTGTTCTCATGCTTTTTCAAACTCAGCTTATGCTCACCAGGAGGCGACACATAAATACAGATGAATGTCAAAATTTGAGTTGGTGCCATCATGGTCAAGAATGCAACTGAATGACACAACTATAAAAAGAGTAAGGGTACAGTAACTGTATGACTTCATTTTATTTTTGCTACTTATGTGAGACATCAGTAAAATAGACCAAAACCAACAGACGAAAGATGATTGTAACTAATAAATATCTTTTTTGAATCTGCATTTGAAAGCTGCAGTTATGTTTATAAATGAAGAAAAATCTGGCAGACAGTATCAGAGAGCAACCAAAGATTTCATTAATCTTTCATAAAATTTTGATAAATCTGTAGGTATGAATCAATGACGGGGCAATTTCTGTGTTTGACCTCTGAGTGCACCATAATTAGCCTTGTAATAAGAAAAGTGGCCACCACATGAATAAGGTGAATTAATGATGATGAGGTGAAAAGTACAACCTGGCATCTTTTCCTAACAGACATGCTGGATGTTCAGATAAATGGCTCATTATGAGATTTATTACCTGTAAAAATATGCCAGCGAAAGTGGCTCGATATATTATTGGCTCTTTGACTTCGACACTGCTGTGAACAGTGACTGTGATTGGTAAGGTTGGCTTGATTGATGGGTTACGCAGGGAGGTCAGCGTGGAGCCCGAGCAGATGGAGGAAGAGAACACAGCTGTGATGCTCACAAAGCAAAGGGACAGCTCTCCTCACCCCCTCCCCGCAAACAAGAAACGGAGACTTTTTAAAGCACCTACAGTATTCTCAAAAATGGGACCTGTCCGTCAGAATTCCTCTGGACTGACACTGCACCGTATCATTGGCCTAATGCTGAGTGGCCTTGGAGCTGTTTGGAACTTTGTGAGCAGAGGGGTGGGGCCAAGCTGGGCCAGTATCAGCTGATTGGTCCCTCTGTGTCTCCGTCCTTGTCCGACTCATCCTGAATCTCATCAGTGTTCCCTGAGTCACTGCTCGCCACCGAGCTAAAGGACGGAGAGTTCCTACAACAAAAAACAAACAAACAAAAAAACAGACAAAAAACTAGTGCTCAGTGTGAGGATGAAGCACATACACCTGACGCCTTTAAACTGGAGGCCTAATGTTGTTAACAGTATACAAAAGCTGGTACGAGCCAGTGAGCAAGCTCTCACTAGTTAAAGGTTCAGTCACATTAAACCTATTGTTTAAATAAAAGAGGCTGATATACATAAACACAGTTTCAAACATAAAACAAAGTCAAAACATTACAATTACTATGTACATACAAAAATGGCCAATTTAAAACTCACTATTATTGTGACATCATAAAAAACAATGCATTCTCTGCCCTACAGCGGGTTAGCTCTGCTTATACACAAGGAGGAGTATTTCATTCCAGACTACTTTCTGAATCAGGAACATCAGGAACAACATCTTTTATTCTTAGGGATGGAAAGTTAGAGAAGGGGAAGAGTTGGTCACACACTAAGAAAAAAGACCGAAGGTCTACAAAAAAGGGGTTTTAATCAAAGAAAGAGCTTCTGCTTCCTTTGATTAAAACTGGAGTAGACCTTGGGTCTTTTTTTATTAGTGTGCGACCCACTCTTACACTTCTCTTTTTTGGTTTCATGCACCCAATTTAACAGTCCTCACATCTAGAGTGCAACAATACCTCTCTGCAAGGGATGGAAAGTTGTCAACTATAAAGAACTACAAAAATATGAAACTGAATAAAACAAGAGATATACAGGAAATATAGGATATGAGCCAATGATGTAATAAGTTTTGCTTATATGGTTTTCTGACACTGATTGGTCCACTTTTATTGATAAATCGATCAAACTGTGTATATTTTATAACACCTAATGCTAGTGCAGTGCAGGAGGTGGACGTTACCTGCCCCCCTTGATCATTCTCCTGCACGTCTCCATCTGCACGTCCAGCCCTCTCTTCATACTACACATCTCCATGTACTCATGCAGGTGCCTGTTCATGTCGCTCTTAGCCGTGGCCAGCTCCATCTAGAGCAGAAAGGTGAGCAAGGCTTAGAAAACTAGAGAGACGAAGAGCAAATCAAAGAGAAGGGGCAACAGGGACAGGTGCCAGCCGTTGAAAGCACAGTATTCTAGATAGGCACACATTAATCTGACTCACAAATCAAAGCAGTACAGAGGAGGACAAATCCAGCACTATATTATACTCCTCTGAGTATATATTAAAGATGTTCGGAAGATGTAAGCATATGCTACAAATGAATTGCTTCCCCAGGAAAGCAATAGACAAACCTCAAGAGTTGTGAAAAAATATGTTCAGAGGTTCACAACGCTTTTAACAGAACTGTAAAAACAGGTATAAAAACAGTGAGCTTTACAAAGAGTGGACTTATTAACCTCGATCTGGCCGATAGTTGCCTGGTATTCTTGCTCTCTGGCCTTGAACAGAGACTCAGTCTCATCGATGAGGCTGCCCAGACTGCCGTCCTGTGAAACCTGGTAAAGCACAGTTCATTCAGGTCACAGTCATACACTTTTCACGCTCTAACTGCCATTTAAATAATTATGAGTACAGATTTACCGGTATTTCTTTTTGCTCATTTTCTGGAACTATTAAAACAAAGCGGCTCATTTGTCTGGTTAGACACCAACCATTAGTAACTAGTATTAAGATGCACTGACATCGATATACTGCAGTGTTTTGTGCATATGAGTTAAAAAAATACTTTGAAAGCAAACATGCTTACATTAAGCTAAGCTATCCAGTATGGGATCCAACACATGGAACTTCAGTTTGGTTTTGAAATTAAAACGGAATTAGGTTTGGTTCTTATGTAGTATGTTATGTATTTATACTGTGTACAAATACAGTTGTGTGCTAATGAGGTTTAACATGAGCGGCACGGATCTGTGCCAAAAATACAACCAAGGGTAAATTGTTGTCATAGAGCTAAACAGCTCCTTATATGGAAGTTCCTATGGTTAATGTTGATTCTCGAGGTGTCAGACGTCATGCTGAGCTTTGGTTGGTGTTACTGCGTCAGGGTGAACTAATTTCTTTTATTTAAGGTCTTAACCCCAAAAAACGACATCTTTGAGAACTTTTCGGCCAGTGACTGGTGAGGGCCACTGCTTTTCTGTTGTTTTTCAGTCCTGTTTTTTGCTCTGTTTTCTGTTCTGTGTTTTGGGGACTTTTATTTTGGTTTCATGTTCAGTGCTTGTGTCACGTGTTTCTGAGTTTTCACCTGTTTGTGTTTTGCCCCTGATTTCTGCATGTATTTAAGTCCTGTTTGTGTTAGTCCACACTATCTGTCCATCGCCTCAGTTAGTGCACATTGACCCTGTTTCTCGTTCTGATTCTTGTTCCTGGTGCCGCGCGTGCCAGTTTCTGTTTATTCTTGTTTTCTTTAATAAAGCACATCAGCATGGATCCCTGGTCTGTGTTCTGGTCCGTGCCCCGAGGTTACACATGTCCGAGGGGGACTAGCTCCCCCGGACATGACAATGTAGTTGATTTTTTAAAATTGTCTGTTTTTTAATGTAAAATTTAAACTTTTATGGTATCTTCAATTCTCTGTAAAGCATCTTTGAGTATCTTTAAAAGCGCTCTATAAATAAAATGTATTAATATTAATATCATTATTAACCAAAATAAATTTGGTGTCTGAATTTTACTTCTTTAGTTTTGCTCTGGAGCCACAAGGCTTATGAAACTAACAAATAGTGGCAGCTTATGGCCACCAATCAGCATTGTGCATACTGCGAACTGTCTGTTTTAGACTCACAGCTTCCTGGCTGCTCCCATTGCAGTCTGAACCGTTGGCGATGTTGTTGAAGGGCACGTTGTAGTTGGTGAAGTCCTCCCATAGCAGCAGCGTCTCCTCGTTCTCTTCCCATGTCAAACTATCGCAATCATCGTCAATGTCAAAGGTCTCCCGCCTGGCAACAAATGAGTTATCTGAACAATGTCTGCAACGTGGAGAAGAAAAGGGAATAGGCAGGAAAAGGAGGAAAGAAGAAGCAGGAAGTGAAGACAAACAGCAAAAGCCGCCAGAGGAGAGAAAAGATGTGAAAGCATTCATGCAAAGAGGACAAATAAGACATGCGGATGCATGGACGGCAAGATTTCACGCAGGGGCATAATTTTTATTGGAGGATTACACAACGACGTGTCAGCTAGCACCTGCAAGTTCCCTGCACTTGGCTTTAATAACTGCAGCTTTCTACCACTTGGTGGGGGCAGAGGACACACTACCAGCCTTTTTCCATCAACCCCGTCCCTGACCGCTTCAGCCCCTCCAATTTGTGACGCACTCTGCCACTCACAGTTGATTAAGCATCCGCTTCATCTCATCTGTTATGTTGAGAGAGCCGGGAACTTCCTCCTCCGAGGTGCTGGGATCCGCGTCCATCTCGGAGCTTTCCTCGTCGGACGTGGCCTTTTTCTCCTTCCTCCTGCAGGCCACAGCCCCCTGGGAGCACACGTGCAGAAAAGACCAGCATCAGGCAATAGGGAAAAAAACGCGCTAAGCAGGGAAATATTGTAATGCACTACCAAGACTGCTATTAACATCTACTATAACAATTAAAATCACTATCAGTATATTGCTTGTATAAAGACTTATAAGCATATAATACAAATAAACACAAATACACATACATGTAAATACTTATGGTAGCCCTGAGGTGCTTAGTGAAAACAGACCCTGTGGTTTGAAAATACCGATCATTGGATTAAACCACATGGTCACGTTCAGTGCCCTTAAACCCAGTCTGGCTGAAATGGTCGATGGGTTTATGAAAAATTGTTATTTTTAGACTATTGACTTGGTTAGTCTCATAGCTACAGTTCAAAACCAATTTGCACACAAAGCATGTCTCAACTGATTTATTGTGTTTGTACGTGTGTGTGTGTGTGTGTGTGTGTGTGAGAGAGAGAGAGAGAGAGAGAGAGAGAGAGAGAGACAGAGACAGAGAGAGAAACACACACCGCTGGTGCCCTGGATGGACTGACGTTGAACATTTTGGACATGTCTTCTGAGTTTCTCTGCTGCGCTACGTCGCAGAGCTTCGCTGTGATGTCGATCCTCCTGCAGATGTCCATATCTACCTTCATGGCTTTCTCCTGAATCTTGGTGTCTAGCTCAGACATTTGCTGCAACAGGAATAATAAAAAAGAGCATGATTGATCTGTACAGCCCAAGAAAATCTTTATAATTAATCTTTACAGCTAAAAGCAGAGCAAAAACGCAGCATCTTCAGACAGCTACAAATAGAAACTGTATTTATTCTCAAGAGAAAGTTTGCTCTATTCCTGTTACAATTTAACTCCATGCAAGTGAGTAAAGGTTACCAAACATTTCAACAAACACTTCCAGTCCTCATTCACATACATGGACTTCATCTATTAAGCTTTTGGGAGTAAATGACCATAAACAAGGCCACATCCAAGACACTGCTCAGAACTACACTAGGCTGCCCAATATATATATATATAATATATGGTATATATAAAGGGACACAACTGTCTTTCAGGATTTGGGCTAGGTCTCTCACTTTCAGTAAAGGACGATCTTAATACTTCAGCAAACCAAGACATTTTGGATAACGCCATGCTTCCAACTTTGGGGACACAGTTTGGGGATGAACCTTTTCTATTCCAGCATGACTGTGTTCCAGTGCACAAATTAAGCTCCTTAAAGACACGGTTTAATGAGTTGAATGTGGAAGAGCTTGACTGGCCCACACGGAGCCCTGACCTCAACCCCATCCAACACCTTTGGGATGAACTGGAATGGAGATTTTGAGCCAGACATTCTCATCCAACATCCGTGACATACCTCATAAATGCTCTACAGAATGAATGGGCACAAATTCCCACAGGATCTTGTGAAGAGCCTTCCAAGATGAGTGGAAGCTGTTATATCTGCAAAAGTGGTACCAACTCCATATTGTAGTCTATGAATTTGAATGCAATGTCATTAAAGTCCCTGTTGGTGTAATGGTCAGATGTCCCAATACTTTTGTCCACATAGTGAATTTTTACTTCATACATTGACACCAGAATAACTATCAGATGCTCAGCATTGCTAGGTCTTGGGTCTCACTGCAAAATCATTATGATTCCTATAAGCTGCACACCAGGCAAGTTAGGAAAAGCCATTCTTACTTGACTCAACTCTTACTTTCAGGTCAAGGAACATCCTCTGGTTTTCTGCGGCTCTAGAGTGAGAGCCAAGACGCCAGTTGCCCTTCATAATAAACATCAATCACTCATTACAAGATCCTTCACAAACTCAGAAGTCCTTATCGTTTAAAACGTACAATAGGAGCAAACCTTACTATTACAAATGACCTGAATACATGTGAAATATGTTACTTCTGTGTGTACAAAACATCATAATACTAAAGATTTATAGAAGAAAGAACAAACTGGAAAAGTGAAGTAATTTTAACCTATTTTTGTTGTTAGGTTGTTAGAGGTAATTCTAACAACCAATTTAACATGATACGTTCACATATAAAGTTCAGAAGTTTTGTTCTGTAAAAAGCACTACAGTTTTTCTTCTAACTGGGATGATATAAAAAGGCAATAGGCTTGGCCTTCACAGTCTATGTGTGATCCCAATTATTTAGGCTTAATCCACTGGGTTACTGTGAACACGTAATTAAAAGAAAGCAGAAAATGCATTTACTAAGACTCCTCAGGGGTGTGGGCTACACTATTTTAGCCCAATTTCTCCACCTCTCACTGCAATATCAGACATTTCAAATCCCTAGGTTTTTGCTTCACTTCGTAAGTGTCCATAAAAGCTCAAACACATGCCATCTAGGTTAGCTTGTGTCATGTGTCAACTTGTTATTATAAAAAAAGAAGAGGGTGACATTAAGTGTGTGATACTGTAAACTTTGGAAATGTTATGACTGGAATTTGCGTAGTGCACCCCCAGCTTTACAAAGTTCAAACACTGAACTTCAGACTGGTGCTTTAACACCTTTAAAGGGTGAAGGTGGGTAATGTTTGCTTATTTTGTTTCAAGCTTAGCTTGTGGCAGCTAGGAAGCGAAATAGCTAATCCACTAGCAAGCCTGCAGCCATTTTGAGATAAACTGTAGCCTATCCCAAACTTTTATTACTCTTGTTGCATTATCCTCTTTGTAGAACATCCAGAAGAGGGAGTTGCTTTGGATAAAAAGCATCGGCCAAATGAACATAATGGAATGCTAAAAACTTGTAAATTTGCTTCTGCTATGCAAAAATACCATAAATATCAAGGTATTCGACTAATATTCTTAGAAAATGTACATTAAATGCAATCACTGATAGCTGTATATAGACTTTGATACATCCAAGCAATGTTTACCACACTAATGCTACGAGTGTGTTGGAATTGTGTATTCAAGTGCTGCTGGCTCTGCTGGCCACACCAGATCCTGGGGAGCGTACATGATTATGGGATGAGACAGGAGGTGACTTCGCTGAGTATTCCAGTGTTTCCGTACTTCACCTTGAGCTCAATATTGCTGATTGCCCCTTGAAACACGACATATTTATGGTACAGAATTTCAAAGAACAGTGTGTGATAGTGTCTGAACAAGAGCAGTGCGGCGCAAGACAAGTCTGCGGAAATCCAGACGACATCTGGATAAACTGTTTACTCGTTCCTTAATATCCAGGTCAGTGGTGATGCATCACAGAGGTCTTTCAGGGTATGAAGTTTGAGATCATGTCTATTCAAAGAGGCCTGAGCTAGTGTTTGCATATGGGAGGGAAAATATCCAAATAAAGATAGGCCCCAGGAACAAGAGGCAGAAACAGGGAAAAGACAAGGCTTAATTTAGCCAATGAAGCGGAGAAATCAATTGACCTGATTTGCTGTTTTGCTCCTAAGTATGACGGCTGGTTTTATACCAGTCACTGAAAGTCAAATCAATTGTGAAACTGTGGGTTTACTATCACATCTGACCCATAGTTCACTTTAATCACTTTTCCTGGAATAATTCAGACTCAGGCTACACAAGCATGTGTAAAATAAACAAAGAGTGTATTGTAGCACATTGGTCTGATGCAGGATACTCACATCACTCATGAGGCTTTTGAAGACGACCAGCTCGGCCTTTAACCTCTCCACCTTGCTGTTCAGCTCTTCTTGAATGGCCTCTGATTCCTGAGCACTCTGCGAACACAAAAATGATAATGATAAGATACAGAGGCCTGATGGCATTCAAAAGATAAATCTGAGAAGGAGATCAAGAGATTCCTCTTATGTAGGAGGAAAAAACCTCCTTTTAGATGTAACTGTTGCAATTTCATGTCTAGATTTGTTTTACTATGATGGATATAACACAAGGTCCATTCAAAACATTACATGTCAGTGTTTCCCCTATCATTAAATAGGATTAGATAGTACTGTCAACGTTTACTTCCTAGCGCGCAGGGACAGTGGTAGTCTTCTAGAGTTTAATAACAGTAGGCTTCAATTGATGAATTGTAAGGTTCTTTAAAACATCCAAAGCTTTTTCTGCAAACTGATTGGTTTGAGCTCGCTCTAGTGAAATATGATGTTGTACCCCTTAAGAAGGGGTAATGGAAGAAAAAAAAAACTCAGTCATGGCCTCTTTGCCCTGTTATTAGATTAAAACCAATGAGAGCTCCCACTTCTGGATGTTTGTAGAAATATGTAGTCATTCCTCAAGCCCTTAAGATCAAGATATGTATTGAGAATGTAACTCACTGTATTCACTGTATTAAAAAAAAAAAACTTGCCAAGATACTACTTTGGCCCTGCACATGTATGTTGACACCACGTTGTAAAACCTAATGGAAATACTGGATGTTTAACTTTCTGTCTGTAATGAATAAGGCCAGGATAAAGCAAACTGAGAGAACATAGAAAATATTGTTTTTGTTGAATACTAATTAATGCTGAAACTTCCTTTACAACCCTATATATATATATATTTACATTTATGGCATTTATCAGACGCTTTTATCCAAAACGACCTCCATTCCCTAACTACAGGGGACAGTCTCCCTGGAGCAACTTGGGGTTAAGGGTCTTGATCAGGGACCCAATGGTGGTGTGTGTGTGTGTGTGTGTGTGTGTGTGTGTGCGTGTGTGTGTTGGCTGGTGGTGTGGGAGCAGGGAGATGTTTGCATTGGG
>JBBPDH010210053.1:0-13928 GCA_037974565.1 Clupeocharax schoutedeni
ATGAGACGAAAAATTATTCCATTTTGATCTGAGCAATATACATCTTAGGTTTCTCTGAGTTCCACCAAAGAAAAGGACATTTTCTCAACCTGCTTTCCTGCTTTCCTGGAATGTTGAGTAGCAGCTCTGGAGCAGTATTCCAACAAGAGTGACATAATTGTTAGTAGGCTTTAGGGGCATATATGCCAGATATATGCCCCTAAACCTGAATTGGACACCATATCAAATTATCTATCAGTCAGGATATCTGTGGACAGAAGTAGTATTAAGTAGTATTAAGATAGTAGTATTAAGATGCTTGGTTTGGGGGCGGGGGGCACTACAATAGAATTTATTTTTAAATCAGCATCTTTGTGAGTGACAACCATTCCATGCCAGTGTCTGTTAAATTCATACACAAGCACTTAATTCTGCTTTATGAGGTACAGATTACTGATCACCTGAATCACATCTTATTTAATGAGAAAAAGTATAAAAACTAGAGGTGGGCATAGGTTAATTTTTTTAATCTAGATTAATCTCATTGTAATCTTGAGATTAATCTAGATTAAAATGCCCCCCACTCCAAAATGATCCCAATGATCCCAATTTCATTTGGAACTCAGTTTAATAGATTACCCTTAAAGAAAATGTAAATATAAACCCGAGGTTTAACTATGGAAAAGTCAGGAACGAGAGAGACAGAGAATAAGAGAAATAGAGAGAGAGAGTAAGAGAGAGCGAGAGAGGCAGAGAGAAAAAGAGAGAGAGAGAGAGAGATGATTGCATGAACTAGAGAGAGACAGAGAAAGGGAGAGAGAGAGCGAGAGAGAGACAGAGAGAGCGAGAGAGAGAGAGACAGAGAGAGCGAGAGAGAGAGAGACAGATACAGAAAGAGTGAGAAAGAGAGATGATTCGCGCGCTCCGGAAATGTCACAAACGAGAGAGAGGCACAGAGAGAGAGCGTGTGCGCGAGAGAGAGCAACAGAGAGAGCGAGACAGGTTTGAAACGGGCGCGATCCGGAAAAGTCACGAACCAGAGAGAGAGAGAGAGAGAGAGAGAGACAGACAGACAGACAGACAGACAGACAGACAGAGAGAGTAAAACCGCTCTAAAATATCAAGGTGAAAGTCATCATAGCTTGCGTAGTATAGACCCAGCTCCCAACCCAACTTTGTGAATAGATTAACGGCCATATTTTTTTATCGCGCGATAAGAGTCTCGTGTTAACGCAGCGTTACCGGCCCAGCACTAAAAAAAACAATAAGTAATCGACACTCTCCTCTTGCAATGTGACCAGTTGGATGAAAAACACGACTAGAAGTTCATCAAAGGTAATTATTGCCGTTTTGCTTAAGAGTGAACAAGAGATATTCAAGTCCAGTAAACACTGCATCACTTCTCTTATTTTCATGTTATGTCATTTTATTATGCTTTAAATAGCAATATGTTTATCTGGAAATTAGGACAAATATGATCAGTTCTTAAAAAGGCAAAGCTGTTCAGTTCAGTACTTGCACCTATAAATGATTAAACCTGAGAAACTTGTCTCTTGTATTATATATACATACAGTAAACCCCCGCTTATTCATTACAGCAGTCGTGGCTTCAGACTCTCGTGGATATTTTTCTGAGAACCGATCTAATAATTGTTGGCAGAAATCCCTGCACAACAACTCATGCACAGTTGTTTATGTTTGTGTGCGGCGGTTAACAAGGTAATTAGACACCTGAACAGAGTGAGCCTCTGCTACTGGGCCCTGAGCAGCCACCCCAAACATAAACAACCTAGCACGAGGATGAGGGGGGATTAGGGATTTGGGGATACACAGTTTTGTTCAGATAGTGAAGATTTTGTTTTATATGCATTACGTATTAGTCATAGTGCAGGTGTAATGGGGACATCATGAGGGCTGAATGCCTGTTTCTTGTTGATTGCCAGAATGTTATTCTACCTTTCGGTCATTTGAATGCAGCCAAATCTGTCTGGCAAGCATTCCAGGTCCACAAAGCTTCTAGTGTGTTTCTACTAATTCCACCTCCTAGTTAGTAGGTTCCAATACACTACAGTTACAGCTATAATTACATCTCTGATCAATTATAGGAATCTGAAACTCATACAAAAGCAGTTCTGTTGCAGAGACATTATGATCCAAACTTTATGTAAAAGTATTACAATTACTAATAATTTTAATGCTTCATTACTTCACAGTTTTCAAATGGAAGCTGTAAATCGTTGCATATACTTCACTGAAGGCCGATATTTGTAAGACTAGATGACACCTTCAGAGACCTTTTCCAACAACTATTAATCGTTATTACATTTTCAGAAGTGTATATTTTCTATATATTTTGATGAAAACAAGGTTTGCAAAATATGCTTGTTGGCATTTTTGAAAGGTGTCATGAAGGCTATCAGAAGTGATTTACAAAAGTGATTCCCCACTTTTGGACTGGTGTGAAGTAAGTGCTGAATAAATGCTAAAAGCTGAATTTAGCATTGATGTAAAATAAATATTGATTGCAATTCAGTACGGTCATATTAGCAAATGTTTAAATTGTACAGGTTTCCTGAGCATTTTTAATTCTATAATTTTTTAAATTGAAATGATCATAGTGCATTATGCAGTAATCACTGCAGAGCAGCCATTGGATTATTGGCCGTGTGTTTACAATGCATGTGCCAGGGTTCTGTTTTCATCACCAGATGTGTGTTGATCCCCAGAGTTTCCCAGGGACTCCCCCACGTCAGCTCATACGTATCCCAACAGTGGCCCAGCCAAGCCCAGTATGTTTTAGGAGAGGGGTCTGGTAGAGTTAACGCTCAGATCTCTTGCATAAGACAAATTGAGAAGCTGAAAGAAGGGGTTAGAGAGAAAGGGAAAGGCGGGTGAGGGCCAGTGAGAGATAAAGTTACCCCCCTGCAACCCGCTGCACTAAAATAGCCTTGTGCTTGAACTCTCTGTACACATTTGCTTGGACATTAAACCTCCGTAACACAAACAATCACATTCTCAAGTCCCCTTACTGAGTTGCACATACATGCATATGAATAACCATGGACTTACTCTATCGAGTTTATAGATCTTTTAAAAGCCATTTATCGCATTATAGAGTGAATAAATTGATCATATTTATAAAGTCATATTCTGTAACGCTAACCCCATTCCTGCCTCTAGATTTGGTTACTAACAGGTTCATCAGGTTCTTAGCTGTATTACAGGACCTGAATACATGCATATATACATGCACATTTTCACGCATGCATCCTTACATTGCTTTAGAGATACCACCTTTCTACTGCTTTTACACGCTTGCAGTCGTGTGCTAATGCATAAAGAGTGTGTTCCACGATGAGGGTTTGATTGACAGTTGCTTGCTGAAGGTAGTTAAATAGCTATTCAACCAATTTTATAGGCTGTCATCACCCAGTGGTGGGCATCTGTTTATGTGTGTGCAAAGGGCAGGTCAACCCAAATAATCTACAGGCAGTGTTTTTTATTTCAACAGACACAGCAACCACAGTGACTGTGTTCCATCACAGTTTTTCAGAAACTCCTAAGTTCCTAAATGTGATTGAGCTGAAACTGCATCGGCACTCAATTATTTTTCCTATCTGCTGCCCTCTAGTGGAAAAGCAGAACAGTCAGGTTTGAGTTAACATGAGGCAAATTTATAATCCCTTCTCATATTTTGCTGTACTAGAAATGTGTCGATATAGTATTACATCAAACTGAATACTGAGTTTTGTGAGTCATGAAGTGTTCTGTCTTTGTCTATCTCAAAAAGAAAAGTTTTTACGTTTGCTTAATGTAAACTGAATAAAATAATGATTTGTTCAAATTAAAGCTACAAGCACAATATTTCTCAAGCTGGAAATATTAAGAAGGGGGATATGGGAAACTGCTGTAAATATGGAAACACACACACACACACACACACACATACACACAAAATGCATAGGTTCACACACACACAGTATATTCTATATAGAGATTCAGTTCTATATTGTTCCATTCACATACCACAGACTTCCTGTCACCGACCAAACCCTTTACTTCAGTAGCACCTATAGCTCATCTTTTTCTTCTTTACTGTAACAGAATCATTTCTTTCACTCAACCTTCATTAAAAAATTATCTATATTCAGAGACAATAAACATTGGATAAACTTTATGTTTTTTCAGCATTTGGAAACTATCCGCAGGTACCTATAAGTAAGAAAGTGTCAATTTGGAATAAGCTAATCCAGCCTGGGTTGGTCCAATTTTTTTTACATATTTATCATCCACATTAAATCTAAAACTCAGAAGATATGT
Source organism: Clupeocharax schoutedeni (assembly GCA_037974565.1). Taxonomy (NCBI): domain Eukaryota; kingdom Metazoa; phylum Chordata; class Actinopteri; order Characiformes; family Alestidae; genus Clupeocharax; species Clupeocharax schoutedeni. The sequence continues at coordinate 4,300 of JBBPDH010210053.1, forward strand.
GTTGCTGATATATTAAATATGTATGACTATGTGGTAGATATTGTGCCTTCTGCCTGCTATTACAACCCTTGTAAAAAAAAACTGAATTGATAAGTTTTTCTACAAAGTGTCATTTCACTTCAAACTCAGAACACACGGCATATTTCCAGCAACTGAATTCCAAAGAAATGTTTGATCTGTGGAACTACCTTTTAAATTAAGCTTCGGTTTATAGACTGTCAAGATGTGATCCAGCTATCTCTTTGCCAAGATTGGCAGCTTTATTTCCAGTATGTCTGCTCTGTTGACACTCCACCTATGCATTCCACACATGTTCCTGAGGGCCTACTGTTTCCACTATGGTTACTAGATATACGTGTCACCTCCACATTCCATCCGGGTAAAAAAAGATTCTTTTGTGCTCTGTCATACATTTCATACAATTCTGTCTGTCAGGAAAGACGTCATGTCTGACCAATTAGTGGGTGTACTTGTAATTCTTGTTTCATTCTCTTACTCACTCACACACACACACACACACACACACGCACACACACACACACACACACACACACACACACACACACACACTCTTTAGGAATTAGGAATATAATATTTTCAATTTAAAGTGATGTGAAATGCTTACTTTTTTATTTATGCATTTGTTACATTTGATTTTGGATATTTTTAAAGTAAATTTGTTATAAGATAAAGTGCAGTTTTCTAATGACCCTTTAATTCACTAAAGGAAAAAATAAACAAATGTAATTACCCCCTTAGTTACATAGTTTCTCAACCAACTGGTTAAACCAGTTTAACTGATCATAATAAACGGTTACACTACACAAATCTGTTCATATCTAAAGGGTCCAGAAATTATAGGTAAAACCACAGTATTTACCAAAATCCCACAATAGAGTAAACTTTGGAAAATCTTCCCAGAAGTGGCCTGCCTACCAATATTCCTCCAAAAGCGTTTCCTGGGAAGTTAAAAAAAGATCCTGGATGAATGTTTAAGGAACTGTAGGCCTTGATTGCCTCTAAATATGCAGCAAGATGATGATCTGAAGCAGAAGATTGTAGTTTTTGTAAAAATCACTTTTCATAATTAGGACTGCTTTGTTGGCCCTGTGGAATAGGTCTGTTTTCCCTTTTTTCTACAATGTCTGTAATACAACAATGACAGACTTGAGATGCATTATCAGGTTCACATTCCGGACAAGGCATCGATCCTGTACACACATTCTGCCGATTAAAAGACACAGTTGACTAGTCAGCCAGAGACTATGAGTTACCCAGCCAATCACTTTGCAAGTACTGGCACTAACTTGGGCTATTATAAGATCATTGTGTGCTGTGGAATGTTCTCGGGCCCTCTCTTCTTGTTCTTTGCTGACAGGCTATTGGGTTACACTGTTGCATGTGAGAGAGGTGCTTCCAGGCACTGTACCTAATCTGGCACAGTAGAGAAAAGCACGACGTATACAGTTTAGAAGTTTGCAATCAACATTCAGAGGTATGGAACCCATATTTGAAAATAATGTGAAACCCATTTTATGGCATATATAGCATGTCGTCACTGTCCCAAATGTAATTTAGAAACTCTAACATATTAACTTCACAAGAGAATATATTGTTAACTTTTAACCGAAATTAGATTAATACCTCACTCAAACAGGAACCAATACAATTCATGGCTCTAGTTTTACTTTATTGTCCATCTTCAATGTGACACATTGGTGTCTCTTAGCTCAAGTACTACAAAGAAAAGTATTAGAAAAAAAATTACACACATAAAAGAAGAACCAACAGATTCATTGAAGGCAAAAGAAAACAAGGAAGTTTTAGGGTCTTTTTAAAATGGACAACAGAGGCAGATCTTCTTAGGGAGCTAGTTCCAGTAGTGGGCAGTATAATAGATAAATGCCACGTCACTCTGTTCAGTTTCAAATCTGGGCACCACTAGTTGACCAGCTCTAAAACCTACCAGACGTATAGTCATTAAACATAGATATATTTAGGGCCCAAACAATTGAGCGTGATTTATAAATAATGAATAATGAATAAGACTATCTAACAGTAAGTGGAGTAATATTTTTTGCTAGAACTCTAACAGCAGTTCTAAAGATTTTCAATCTTTAGGCATAAATAGGGCTCCCTATATTTTTCTTTGAGACAAAATCTCTAAACCCAGCTGTGACCATGAGATGCCAGCATGCTGATTTAGTTCAACTTTAAGATATTCTCCCCATCCATGATTGTATCAATATTTTTGGCATGGGTAGTCTTTATTACCCTACATTCCAGAACTAAATTAAAACCTTCCTTTATTTACCAAACAGAACAGTGTTTATTTAACTGAAGGAAATTGTGCTGCATCTAGCCATTTACATTTTCAAGGCATAAACACAAGTCTCTGGTTAGTGTTGTCTGCATAGCTATGATAATTAATCGTGTACAATTGCAGACTGGCCAAAAAAGAGGCCAAGAATGGATCTCCATATGGCCTAATGGTTTTGTGTGATTCATCAGAGCGAACAGAGATTAAATAACCTCTGCCTTCTAAGTATTCCCCCAGTGTAGCTATATTTATGATCAGCAGTGCCAAGACATTTATTTATAAGAGTCTATATTCAGGTGAATATCAATGAATTAAATGAATGAAAGTTTTGGTTCTATGATGTGGATCTAATGTCATTTAAGAAACCATTTTGATTTAAGTCATTTATAATGCAACTGAAAACTACTTTTTCAATAGCCTTGCCTATCAATGGAAGAAACTGAGCTATATATTTTCCTCAGAAGGGGTTTGATAATAGTAGTATTTAGTGATACTAAACAACTGAAAACAATTTTTTAAAAAGACTGTGGGCAGAGTGGCTTAAGATACAGCACAATTTATTCCCAAGTTGTGTAATCAACAGCTGCTAATTCAGACATAAAGAACATTTTTTTTTGTGGTGATATAGATTTTGTTATGCCTTTGCTTGACTGGACAGAGCTGATGTTTTCACTATTGGGAGTTTTCAAATGAAACAATACGCAAACTCATAACATTTTTAGCTGACAGGAACTCTGGCGGTAACTCAGGAAGGACTATACCTGGTGGCAAAATGAGCAAGGGTGTTTTTCATGGTCACACTAATGATAATTGAGAACTGAGATAACTTCTATAAAATTATCTTAAATGATCTCTTATATGCTCTCTTAAATATATTTTTTATATATATATATATATTATCTAAGAACCTGTCTACAAGTGGCTGATACTGGAGGAAACTGCTTATGTTACAACTCCACATACTCAAAGAGACTCTGAGTCTCAAACTCCATATGAAATATACATAAAAAAGATAAATTGATCCTTTGATGGATAAATACCATAGATCATTAACTTTCTGCTAAGCAGTTTACTAATAATATATTTAGGAGTTGTTCTATATCCTGAGGATGTTATTGTAATTAAAGAGATCAGCAGTATATCAGTAATATTGACCTAAGTAGTGATATTCACATAGAGAGACTTTTGTACATAATGATAATATATTGCACATAATGATAATGTTTTAGCATCCAATAAGAAATATCATATCAGAGCTGAAACAGATCCCAGCTTGCCTTGAGAGAAGTCATGAGTTGTTATTATAGCAGGGACCTATAGCAGTGCACAGTGCTCACTGCTGGTGGTCAGTGTAATGTGGAAGTGTGCATAGAACCCTCAGCAATGCTGCTGGGCCAGGCCAAGGAGAGAGAAGGAGCTGGGGTGTGGCAAGAAGCACCAGTTCCTCCAGTTTCTCTCAGAAATGCCCGTGAAGTGAAATGACCATTTGTCATGCATGAACACACCACTGCACACCACAGGTGAGGGGATACAGACAGGTGGGGGGGGATACAGACGAGAGAGAGAGAGAGAGAGAGAGAGAGAGAGGGAGAGAGAGAGAGAGAGGACTGTAGCTGTAATTTTTCTGGTTGGTGACTGAAGTATCACTACAGCTGTTATCTTGTTGAAATTCATCCTCAGCCTAAATCACGTCCTCAGGCTGAGAATGTTGTGGCTCCATAAGAATGTAATCTCCATAAGAAGTGCTGTATCATCTTTACTTACGCCATCAGGCTAAATCTCAGCCTTGGGCACAAGATGTTTTGGCTGTACAGTGGGTACAACTTCCACAGGTTCGGTTTATTTTGGGAGTGGTAAATTGCTTTAGTGAACTATTTTCAGAGTAATTTTAATCATTCTAAATTCTAATCAACACACCATTCTAGTTCACATTATAGGTAGTACAGAACACTCCCACATAATGTTATCCACTCGGTACTTTGGACATTACCATTGTAAAAACAATAAGGCCGATGGAAAAGGCATGGTTCTAGTTTTCTTGAACCAAATGTTCCAGGAATGCCTTTAATGCAAATATATTTTGTTCCAAATAACTGTAGCGCATTTCTGTAGGTACATCTATAATTAAATTAAATGTCACAAGTAGTGTTGACAGTGAACTTGAAATTGTTAAAATTAAGGGTTTATAAATGATTGGTTCTAATATGATGCTAGTACTATACTTTAGGAGATTTAACACATAGGTGTGTTGAGTATGAGCGTCAAGCTGTGGAGCGTCAACATTACATTTATAATCAGGTATGTCACATTTGTTGAGCAGATATTCCCAAAATACTAGAAATATTGAACAAAACATACGTATTGGTGTTGCCAAATTGTCATGTACACTGGAAAAATTATAATAAAAAGCTGCCAGTACATTAACAGACCTATATTTTATATTAACAAACACATTGCATTCCCTGCTTGAAGCTGATTCCAACTGGCAAATATGAAGTGGTGTTAAAGATAAACATCCTCCTTGACTTTGAGCCAAAGCTTTGCTGTAGCTGTCATATTAACTGAGAACAATATTCCATTGTCCTGCGGTCCAGTGTAATTGCTTCTACTCCACACCTGCTGCACTTTTCCCACACTTCCACACCTGCCTGTGTACAAAGCAGGAAATGTGTCCTGTCAGGAATGTGAAGGACATCCTGCTGTGACACACATAATTACACACACATTTACACCTATGTCAAACAGTGCATACGTATGCAGTACTATCAGTTGATAAACATCACGGATAAATGTCACCTTGAACCTTGATGAATATTTAAAGGTTTCTGTATGGGTTGTATGTATGTGTTTTTAGCTTTAGTGTAAGTTGATGTAACACGAGTTGATTCTTGAGTTTGTTGGACCATTGGCACAGCTGTCAAAAATTTTCAACATTTTTTCATATACAGCAGAAAAGTAAAAAACTGCAGAAATGTAGATATAAGCTTTTGCTTCACCGGTGATGCCATGTCCTGACACTACATAAAAAAACAAGTGTGTATCTTTGTGTCTTGCACTTTTTTTCAACTGTCCTGCCGGGCAATGGTTTCAGTATCCTCACACCTGCCTTCTGGCTTCACAGTGGGATCATGTGGAAATGCCTCTTCCTTCTCAAAGATATCACAGTGACCGCTCACATACTACCCAATCAACACAAGCCCATCGTCTTCTGTATAAAAGTCCAAACGGTGGGTTGGGAAGCAGACACTTTCTAGTTCAGGACAGGCTAGTTTTTACTGCCGCTCTCTTAAGATACTTGTTGCTTCAAACTAGTTTTGTTCTCTGCAAGTGCCGTTGGTTTCTGCATCAGTCAGCAAAGATGAGTTCCAGTCTGGTGACATCCCTAGCCAGGGTTTATGACCCAAATCCTTTACAAGCTCAGAAACAGTCCAGCAAAGGACGAGCAGAAATCAAAAATGTCCCAATGACCAGCCCCTTGTCTTCAACCTCTTCTTTCACGCTGATCGAGAGACGGGTGGATGCACTGAGCAATCAGATGGACAAGCTGCTCAAACTACAGGAGGTGACCATGAATCGTCTGGAGATGTTTAGTCGAGAGAAAGCGCTACACACTTGCAAGAAGAACATGGAACAGCTGTTGGAAGCCATGCGTGTTGACATGACTACCATAAAGGATGGAGTAGAGCAACAGGCCCATCGACAGGACACCCTGGAGCAGCTACTCAGTGGACTCCAGCATGCTGTCAGTTCCATCATTGAGGTGCTCAAACACTCTCAATTGAGTAAGCGCCTCAAAAGCGCTAATACACATACTCGCAAGAGGGTGAGTGACCCAGACGAATGGATGGATAAAAAGATGGATAGTGCAATAGATCGCACAACTCAACTTCAATGAATAATGTGTTTATATGCTAGCTACACACATAGCCTGGGACATTAATGCTTCTTGATTAACATAATCTCAGTAAAGCTTGAAGTGACAGCTGACAAAGATTAACTGTTCCACCATGTTTCTAAAGTTACTTTCCCGAGATACCATACACTTGTGTGTGAATGTATGTGCATTTATTGATGTCTGTTAACGTGTATTTTGGATGCGCCTTGTTTTGTAGTTCTCTGTCAGCTATTGCTTTCCATTCCAGGTTTGCATATGTTTGCATGGTTGGAAACAACATTAAAATGTTGCTTTGACCTTGCCAGGAGTAGGATTTACTTTTCTCTTGACAACTTTAAATATACACTTACACAGCTTACATCAGCAAACAACATTACATTCATCGCTGAACAAAATATGAGTGCACTTTTGGACACCTTTTTCATAAACACTTTAAAGAAGACCATCATTCTTAAGGCTACAGGACACAAACCCAATAGACTTTTATAAAGACTTATTCCAAAAATGGTCAGTTTTTGGAATAAGTCACTGCCTCAGGTTAAATGACAGCAACATGGACAAACAGTCTTATTATTATTTGAATTATCATGAAAGTTTGTTGTCATGTGTGTTGTCATGACAGGCTTATGTATAGCATTACCAGTGCCGTCTTTTAGCAAAGTGTTGCCAATTTTGCATTCAACTGTAACATGCAAGGATACTAGTCAAGGATGCTATAATATATGACCAGCAAAAGAATCATGTATAGCCTTAGTTCAGCAAAGTGATGGAATTTGGACGACATAATCCTACTGTGTTTTACATGCTGTAACAAACATTTATGGTACTATATTGTTTTCAAATCTGTTTGTATGGTTTTATTTATTGACTACTCCTCCCTTCTCTTTTTCAAATCTGCCCAGTTGAAAGGGAAGGATGGTGTAGAGAAGCCAAAAGTGTGCTTAAAGGGGCTAAAATCTCAGAAGAAGAAACCCCCAGATGTCGCAGGTAACAAAACATTACCATTATCCCCAACTTGGACTCAAGGCAAGTTTTGATTTGTGGGCCGTTTAGGTGGCCTGTGTCCAATTGCATTGTGTGCCAGTGAATATTTTTCCCCTTGCTTATGTAAATCAATTGGTCTGGAAAAAATGTGAAAGTTCAGAGCAAGGCCTCACCAATTCTGACATCATCACATATGATACATAATGTGACACATATGAAAGTGTTACCCTTGACATTGATGGCTAGATGTTGGTTGATGTAAACTCCCAGGGACTTGTATTTGTTTTGGCTAGATGCGGCCCAAAATGACTTGGAAGTTGTACAGAAACTCAACCAGCAGAACACTGAGCTTTCTTATGGCAAAACAGAGACTGCCACTAGTGCAGCTGAACTCCTGGTTTTCATCAGAGATGAGCCAGAACCACAGGCTGAGGAGGAAAAAGGGAAAGAGAAGGAAGAAAAAGAAGAAAAGAAAGATGAAGATATTCTTGCTGAACTGAAGTTGGATGAGAGAGTGGAAGAAAAAGAAGAAGAGAAAGATGAAGATACCCTTGCTGAACTGAAGTTGGATGAGAGAGTAGAAGAAAAAGAAGAAGGGAAAGACGAGTATATTCTTGCTGAACTGAAGTTGGATGAGAGAGTGGAAGGGCTAAGAGATGAGCTTCAACTTCACATCAGCAAAGTAGAAGATAAGGAGGAGACAGAGAGCGCAGAGGACTTAAGTGTGCCAGAAGAAGTGCCCTCTCTGTCCATCCCAGAAGGCAAGAGTGAAAGCAGTACAGTCCACCAAGAAAGGTAACATAGCTGAAGTCTTTCTCTTTCCATGAGCTGATACTGTGAGTCAACTGAATCAGTACTGGTCTGAGCATCAAACCCTGTGGAACTCCTTAGATTGATTGCTGTTAAGATTTATTTTCTTTTGTCTATGTGTGTATGTGAGTGTAGTGATGTAAGTGAAGAGAATGTGGAGCAGACTGGCAGCACTAAGAGGCGAGTCGACAACGAGAATCTTGAGAAAGATGACCTTAAAAAAAGCAGAGTGGAGGAGGAGATGGAGAAGTGTACGGAAGAAGAGAAGCCAGCAGTGGGTGCTTCAGAAGTGGGACCACAGGAACCAGAAGAGGAGGAGAAGGAAAGACAGCCAACAGCTGAAGAGTATTTAATTGGTAGGGGAACTGCTGCAGAATGATGATCTATATTAGTCTATAGCTTCGCATAAAACAACACTGTGGATTATTATAGATGTTCACTGATCAGCAATTTGTCAGCCATTTGAAGTTTACATTAAAAATGTGAAATAATGAACAAATGAAATTTATAAAAGGTAGAAAGCTCTACCTTCTACCTTTACAATATTCAGAGACAGACTGCTCATGACTGTACAAAGTATTGGTCACTTTCCTAATATTCTTTGCATATAGCAGCTAAATGCTGTAAATTATTAACCAGTTTGACAATAAGCTCCTTTCTGTTTTGTGCTCCAGATTGCTCACCTCCACCTCCTGCTCCCTTTGAACACCGTGTGGTGACACCTAAATCCCATCAGATAGCTGCATACTACACCATAAATAGAGAGGAAGTGCTTGGAGGGTGAGTTACAGAATGTTCTATGGCCACATCTAAATTAGGAGCGATGGATGGACAGGTGGATGGACCAATGGATGGATGAATGGATGGATGGAAGCAATACCTTATGGTAAAGCCTTAATTAGTCGAGGATTAATCAGAATCGGTTCACAAAGGCACAACAGTTAGAACAGAAAGTCCCTGCACACATAGAGCACACAGCTAACTAAAAATCAACAATAAGCAAACCTACTTTTAATATTATTTTTAAAAAATCTTTAAAAATATCTATAACTGTTTCTAGGTGTGTCTTTTTGATCATATGCCACTTGGTATCCTTGGACAACCCTTTACCCTGACCCTCAGGATACCACACATTCCATTGGCTCAATTTCTAAAAGACAGCATATTGCGCATGTGAATGTGTAGCTATTTTCTCTGTAGGTATCTAGACTAGTTTATTTGGTGTGTTCCTTAATTCAGATCCACCTTCTCACAGCTGCAAAAGTTAATGTGCACTTTGACACATACATGGAAGTAACAGAGAGCTGGGTCTGGGAAGAGACTGTGGGTGGAGAGAAAAAGCACCATCAGGTCTCTTGTGTCAGGCGATATGTTTTTACAGCAGTGAAAGTAAATCCCGAAAGGACGAGGGGAGCTCTAAGGCCTAATCCTCAACTGCTGTAATTAACTCCTTCCTGTTTCCACAAAAGGGATGGCCATGATGTGCTTTACTCTTTCCTGATGCTATATCAAGCAGCACTTTCAATCAACTTTACAGAGTGTCTGTCAAGACATTAAGTGCATCAACAATGTAAAGTGGCATTTGGCCGATGCACTTATCCAGAGCATCTTACAGTCATT
>JBBPDH010210072.1:0-13927 GCA_037974565.1 Clupeocharax schoutedeni
AAAATACTTAAATAAATGAAAAGTTTAATTTGTCTCGTCTTTTTTTTGCTGATCCGAAAACTGATCCGATCCGTGACATAAAACCATGATCCGACCCGAACTGTGATTTTTTTGATCCATTGCACCACTACCTTTAATGGGACAAAGACAAAGCTCATAGATGTTGCAATTCGTTTTTTTTTTCTTAGTGAGGAGAAGAGTTCTAATAAACCCAAGAAAAAATTCTTGGCATCTGATCTGATAGCCATGCATGACATACTGTCAAAGAACATGTACAAGATCAGAGACCAGGTGAGTTTGACTCTTGCATAAATGTGAAAGTTTAGTGGTGGTTTAAATTGTTGTGCAGGTTTATGTTTCTTTTAGAGCATTCAGATAGATTGCGATGCTGAGCAGGACTGTCACATTTGTGTACTAGCGCTTTTCAGGAAAAGTCTCATTTTATAAATGTGAAAATTCTTAATCTAAACAATTTTACATACTCCTTAAATTATTCTCTTTTTATTTTATTTGTACGTCTATCCAGTGTTTTCTATAAGATATGGATTATATAAATAAGTAATATGATGTTGACTGTAATATGATGTCGATATTCACAAATATTTTTAATAGATTCATAGTAATATATACAAATCCTTTCCTTTCTGCATTATTTAGCTTTTAACCTGTTATTAATGGTAAACGGGATTGTTTATTTCTATTCAAATCATTTAACCAGAATGATTAATTATGGATTTGTTCGCTAGGGTGAAAGCAATAATTTGCCACTGTTTAAGTCTGAAGTATAAATTCTTTTATCTTGCGATTTTTGTCTCTTACACTCAGACGGTGTCCTACACTAGTAAACACGCCCTGCCCAATGACAACACTGCTAGAGAGATCCTGGTCCGGCGTCACAGCACCATTCGCCGCAGAACTAGAAGTTTCCAGGGCTCAGTATGAAATATTATTCCATTGCAGCGTTCTAACAGAGTGATAGTATGAGGTGTAATCCCATTTCCTCCTCTTTGCTCTTTTAGGAAATGGGCAGGTCCCGGAAGTTTTTTTCTCTGCCCCCTGGTCAGAATCTGGACACCAGGTTTGCTACAGAAAGACTTGGTCGCATCGGTGAGAACCTTATCTGCTACTTTAAATCCATTATGAATAGTCTTTACATTTTATGTTGAATGTTTTAATGTAATTGTAGAACCTCAAATTATGATTAAAGATTTTATTATAATGTTTACTATGATGAGATTGTGTTGGTAGATATGCAGTGTCATTTGGAATTTAGGGACTTGGGAGGCTTAGGGGGTTTCACTCACTTTTCAGTCTTGTGAGCAGTTACACCATTGTTTTACAGCTGCTTTTGTGAATTAGATGCAATCTTATTGTGAACTCAGTATCATGGACACCCCTTGCCATGTTTGCCTTTGTTGTAATACTGAGCAATTGCTCTCAGAGTATCACCTTATTTATTTATGTTTATTCTGGGTATGTAGCTTGGGCTCATGGCTTGGAATCCATAGACCTGTCTGTGTTTTTCAGGTCAGGGAGACACTGCCTCAGAGGTCAGCTATCCACCAGCCAGGCCTCGGTTTAGGCAGCCGCCTCTGCCCTCCTCCCGAGCCTTGAGGCTGGACTCTGTTAGGGAGATGCACTCTGAGATAAATATGGAGAATGAGGTGAAGGAGGAGCAGAGAAAACGTGGCTCATCCCGCAAGAGTTCGAGCTCCTCTGACTCCAGACTGCGAGCTTTACACCAGCGCTACGACTCATCAGACAAGCCCAGCACTGTGGACGGTGACCCTGAGAGTAAAGAGCTGCAACCCTCATCATCCATACCAGCATGGACTCCAGAGCCTCCTGATCAGGGCAGTGGTGAGTCTCTGAATCCTCTGCTACGAAGGGCCCAGTGGAAGCCATAGTGAGTGACATTTTGAATGACTTGGGATTTCAGCTGTAATGGTATAGACATGAAGAAAAGAAAAAAAAATGATGCACTACTGGGTAAGACGGGCTCCGTCCAGATCCCCTCAAACGTTACTGCTATTTCCTCCTCTATGAATTGACCTGATTATGGGAAACGATCGCATTGGCAATTCACAAAAGTGAGAACAGCATCTCCAAACACCTGTTAATGCAGCATTGAAAAAAGTGCTGTTTCCTCTGTGGCTGCGTGTTCTCTCTGTTCCTCCTGCTCCTCTTCTCCACCCGAGAGGGGTGAAAAGGAGCAGCAGATTTTGGATGCAACCAGTGTTAATGATGCGTCTCACTCTGACTTAAAACATCCTTGTGTGACTAAGTATTTACAGCATTTTGTCAGTTTTTTTCATGCAGTATATAATTCCATGTAATTCCAATATTCTTTCTGTAAATTAAATCACTAGAATGATGAGTAAGTCATGACTGTCATGTCAGCTGTTTACTGTTGATTTGTTGCCATTTGTATTTTTTATCTTAAAATAAAATTTGTTTTCTAATTGCAATTTACTGTGAGTTATAGGGAACGGTCTGCTAAAATCATATTTGAATAAGTCAGAGCATGAAAGATTTGCATGTTGGAGAATCACTTGAAATCTTTTTTAGCTCCTTTAATTTACACTGATCTTGGGAAAGAGTACAGTACAAGCATGTAATTGTAATGTGCATTCACTACCTGTAGCGTCTAAAAACGCTAGTATTATGCCATTGTTGGATTGAAGTGCTGCTTTCACAATAAATAAACAAAAACATACCAAATGTTTACTTCAGGTTATAATTTTATTCCCTCCCACCCAAGTATATTAGAGGTTTTTTGTGTAATATTCAATTACATTCAGGGCCCATAGTAACACTCCTAATTTTTTTGGGTGGAAATGATCAATTCATATGATTGCAACCTCATACATTAAAAACCTTTTTTTAAAATTCCATAAAGAATGCAATAAATATTGTAAGACATTTGAGTTTTCATTTATGAACATTCTAACTTTGCAAATAATTCTACTCACAAACAGCTACTAAAGGGTCATAATTGTTGTCTTTGAAGTGCAACTGGTTCATTGTGTATAATCTGCATTGTAAAAAACAAAAATGAATGTGCCTATTTTGAAGTGCAATCAGGATGAGTAGTGTTTCCCATTAATGCCTCACTGAGGTAAAAAAAAAAAAAACAAACAGTGTAGAAAGAGATGTTTCCCTGTAAGTCTTAGGTATATCTCTATAGACCACTTGACAAAAGATGGTTTGTGATACTGGGATCTATGTGTGCGCAAGGGTAATATCGACTTTCTGCTGTTTGTTATGAGTTACGCCAGCTGTGGGACTGAAAATGCAGGCCTTGGTATTTAAACATGCAGTTTACACCTTCAGTCTGTGGTCTTCTTGATCTATCTCTGAGTTTTCATTTAGTCTGTCTTGTCCTCCTGAGTATGGAGGGACAGGTGGCTGCTCTGCTGGTGACCATGTCAGTGTCTCACAATGTTGAAACTGACTGCTGTGATTGCTTCAAGATCAAATCAGCAGACCTAAAATAGAGCAGTTTTTGGATCCTACCTATATCACAATCATAGCTTTAGCTTTAACTTTGCAAAAACTGACAATGTTACAGACATGAGATACTGCCAACTCCAGCAGAATGCACCACAATGCCCGTTCTTTACTGTGTGTGGCTCGACTTTCTGGCAGTCACTGTTAAGAAGTCTTTTCCTTAACCTTAGCTTTATTGTCCCATTTTGGAGTCCTGATGAGCAATAAGCCCACAGCTGCCAGGCCTAGAACCACTCCCAAACTGGGTGGCCCACAAGGGCTGAACTCCTGGGCCAGACCAGACAGTAGGGGGGCCAGAACACGGCCCACCGCTGTTACTGATTGTCCCGCCCCTATTAAGGTGCCACTAGCCTGGGCGCTGCCACGCTGTAGCTCCAGGTCAGTGATGCAGGTGCGGCCAATCGTGGTGGAGATGGCAAAAAAGGTGGAGGTGAGCAGCACTTGCCACACGTTGGGAGCCGTGGCGTAAAGAAAGATCAGAGAGCATGTGAGCACAGTCGAGTGAAGAAGGAGAGCTGACATGTCGTTACTATATAGTTGAGTGACTGGTCCCACCAAGAACCCTGCAAGTGCACCCAGCATGCTGCTGTAGCTGATCAAGTACCCAGTCATTTTGGGCTTGAGATCGAAGCGCTCCTCCATGGCCAGGGAGAAGTTACTGTAGTAAAGCATTATTGCTAGAGCCATTAACAGTCGTACAAGGAACACGTCCCACATATCAGAGGAGGCTACCATACGTATTCGCTTCCCCACTAAGGTCAGCTGCTGCCAGACAGGCTTGAGAAGATTTGTATCCCTCCAGCCCCTGCAGAAAGCTCCAGCAGAGCCATGAGCGGTGGTTGAAGAGGAATGGCTATGGTGGTTACCAAGGGAACAGTTCTTCAGCCTGTCATAAGGTTTGCTGCTGTTAGTATTACAATTAGCATCCATACGGTGATTGAGAGTTTCACTCCATGGCAACATCCAGACCAGGCCTGAGGAAGAGTACAAAATAGAGAACAAAATTAATTCGCAGCCTTATATCTTTGTATATTTATAGGATATGACAGACACTCTTATCCAGACTGATGTACATGGGTGCTTTGTAATCCATAAGAAAATGTTTCCATTACACTAGTAAACCTAGATACTCAGATCTTAGAAGACCTTAGAGCAGGGGGCCAGTGTCTAGCACAGTTTGATGGCTCTCATACTCAAACAAATTCACTACACTTGGCAATTAACTGGTGGGGCAAACCAGGCGTTTCTGAACAGGGAAGTCACCTAAACGCGATGGACCACGGCCCTCATTGACTGGAGTATGACACCCCAGTCTTAGAGCCTATACTTGGTCAGATTGAGACTGCCCAGCTTTGTTCTGTGCTCTCATGTCTCTCTCCTACCTGTATTGAGGAGGAAGATAGCTGCACAGACAAATGAGGACAAGTAGAATCCTCCTTCATGTTCAGTGAGGTACCCTCCGACCACTGGGCCCAGAATGAATCCAACACTGGAAGCTGCATTAAAGTGACCCATCACCAGGGGGCGCTCTGTCTCGGACACAAGATCTGACAGAAGAGCTCGACAGATGGACAGGGAATGTTTAAATAGCCCTGTGGAAAGGAAGGTAATGGTTACTAAACAGTTTTCTGCATGTACTCCAATCATCCATGATTACAATCAATGCCATTCGCTTCACCTGTTTTTTATTTTATATTTAATGTATCACTACACAACTTACCCACTGGTATTCGGGCCAGCACAAACAAGGCAATACTAGTGGACATCCCCAAGAGGCCATATCCAACGGCACTGATTAGAAGGCATGTCAGCAAGGAATAGTGCCTCCCCACTACATCGCTCCAGCTGCCCTGCAAGACAAAGGTTTGGGGGAACAAAGAAAGCAGAGTTGTGTAGATTGGTCTAAACCTACATTCAGCTAAAAGGACTGGAAATAGTAATGACCTCTCCAAATGAATGCACCTTTAAAAAAAATAAAAAAAACCCAAACAACAAAAACATCTTAAGAAGGAGTATAGAAGTACCAAGTCAATTACTACCAAAAACACCAGCATATTTTAGCACCAGAACTAAAGTCTGTTAGCAGTTAGCACTGTAGATGCTGAACCAGTGTTTTTATAAAACAGGAAACTGTTTATAAAACGAGGAAACAAAGAATTAGTAACTAAAATGCAATTTTGACTACTAAACATAAACAGTTTTGGTTCGTCACTTGTTCGTCACAAGTATCCTACGTAGATGTGAAACAACTCATTTGAAGATTACAAAGGTATTTACAACTGGCTATGTTTAATACTTCTGTCAATCAGACATCTTGTTGTCACAAAGGGTTAAACGATGCACTGTGTCAGCTATTTATATCTGCAGTAAGTATGGTTTTAGCACTTTAACATTATAATAGTTACAAATACATACATAATACATTTAGAGGTAGATCATATCTGAGTTTGAAGAAAGTTTAAAGAAAAATTCTTGATATGCTCCAGCCAGTGCATGGATTTGTTGACTTCAATCAGCAGCACCTGGTTTATAGCAGGTGCTGCTGATTGTAAATACTGGGTTCCACAAGGACATGTTTGCAAAGGCGCACACACTGAGACAAACATTTGCATTCTGTTGTTACTAGTATTTATTTAAATGTTTCTTTGAATAAAAAATGCTTTAAACCCAGATAAATGTCTTTACACATAATTTTCTCGCGTGCCAAAGATTTTTGCACAGTAGGAGAGAACAAAGGCTTGCTGTTGTTAGTATGCCATACAGGAAATAGTACATTTAAATAGTAGTGCAGAGAAATACAAAGTGAGTCACATTGTGAAGAGGGTTAGTGTAATTGCTTAAATGGGCTTTCTGTCAGACACAGGTCCAGGTTTAAGTTTAAGGCCAGGTTTAAGTTTTATCTCTGCATGCATATACAAAATCCAGCTTGAGAAATTCCAAAGCTTAGTTCCCCAAGACAAGCCCTACAGACACCTCTATACCAGCTCTCATTAGGGTGAGACATGACACAAGGGCACACATATTCACACACTACACTACATTAGACACACAGGCAAAACATGCTGACATAATGCAATCAGGGCCCAATTGAATTTGCTATGTTCCGCCTGTCGGCTTCAGGCGTATCACTGAGCACTGGCTGTTCTGTGTCCATGCTTAGCATCCAGCAGAAAACAAACGCTTCCTTCACTTCCTAATTTGCCTCATGACCCTGCAGTTTTAAACCAATTTGAAGTGGGGAGGAGGACTGGTGAACTGATCTGCTCCGATGATGCATACGTGTCGTACAGTATTGTACCAAAATCCCCTGTTTGAGCCACCGAGTAAAACTGAAAACATACAATTACTGACTTGTTAATCCCCTGCAACCCCAACAGCTTACTAGTAGTATGTGTGTATAGCAAGTATTTCTTACATTCTTCCTTATCATGTTTATGTTGTAATGAAAGCCTGGATGTGTCTAAAGAGTAAATAACCAGGGTGCTGTTAAACTGTAATAATGCATTACTTACGACTATAGTGCTGGAGAAAAGCTGTAAAACCCCATAGGTGGAACCTGAAGAATGAAAAGAAGAGTTAACTCTAAAACCTTGCTTTATTTCTGTGCCCTTTTTCAGCTGGTCTACAGTCAAGCTAGTGATTTTTGTTTGTAATGTTATTGAAATACAAAACTTCATATGAAACATTATTTGGCTTTCAGATGAATGAGCAAATGAGATACAACTGACAAAACAAGCAAAGCACTAATGTTTAAAAGTTTAGTATGTTGTAATTGAGATTTTTATATATTTATGTACTTTGGATTGATTACACTTAATATTTTTTACATTCCCCAAATAAAGATAAATAAAATTCATCAAATAACAGGACAGGACATTTATTTTGATAATCCTGAATTCCCCACTTCTTTACTCCTTATTTTCATTTAGACTCCCATTAGACTCCCCTGGCCCATGTTTGTCCCTCTTTATTTTGTCCCTCTTTTCACTGTTATAAGTACCCTCGCCCTCCTGTCTCTTTGTGTTGTGGTTGTTCTTCCCTTGTGTATTTTGGTCCCTCTGCCAAGCTCTTTGGGGCTTATGAGCATGCAGCCTGCCCCTACTGCTTGTGGGTCTTCTCCTTCGCCTGGACCGAGTGGGTGCATGGCGTGCAGACCTCTTTGACCAGGAATGAGTGGCCCGCCCTCACTGCAAGCTCCATGATGAGGCGTATGCATGGTAATGTCAGGGCCTTAGCCTGTTTGATCCTTGTCTGAAGCCTGTGTGCGTTTGTGAAGGCTGTAGCCTTGCTGCACAAGCCAGTACTCCATCTCTGTTTTTGCTGCCTATTACCCTGTTTTTCCCCTCAATAAAACCAAATCCTCCTGTATAACATACTTTCACTTCCTCTCCCAATATATTCATTTACTTTCTTATTTACATTCATCTTTAAAACCCAAATTACAATTTAGAAAGGTTGAGCGATTTTTGCATTTTCTAAAAATGTTCTTCTGCCTGTTAGTCACATTGCTGAGCAGTTTATTAAAACATCTTACCGACCCAAAATTTTATCACAAAATGAAACCAATATTATATATTCTCGTGCGAGGACTAGCACTCTGTGCCACACATGCATCACAATTCAAAGAAAGAATATTCATAAGGTATTAAAGTATTTTTAGCAAGACACAGTCAACACGGTGACCATACTTTAACTTTTCTCTGTAGTTTTCGCTCCCTGATTATAAAGTACACAGAGATACTCAAAAGATTCAAACCCAAAAGGCAGGAGTTTATTGTTAGGGTATATCAAGTGCATGTGCAAGTTCATACTTCAGAAATGTACACACTCACATTCTGAAGTATTTCCCTAGTTCCTTTTATTATTTTTTTCATTTTTGCATCATGATCTTCCTAATAGGCACATTTCATCTCCTTATCCCAAAAGCATTAGCAACAGAGGGCTGGGGTAGTGTGGGCCAGAGTCTTAGAAACTGGCCATACAGTAAGGAACCACATATTAAATTATACATTTTGCATGGCATGATCCCTTAAAGTAATTTCAGGATGGGCTGGCCAAAGAAATTGAGACCTTGTGATCACAATAAATTTCAACCTTAGAGAAGAAGTTAAAACAGGCCTTCGTTTCAAGTAAAAGTATGTGTAACACCAGAAACAGCCCACGGATTGAAAACAGGGTGTATTCAATGTGCAAGGTTTACAATATCCACAACATTAAACCATGACTGTGGTGTGTCTAATACTGTCATAATTAGTGCATTAAAAGGTCAACAAACCTGTTCAGCAGGACATTTCACCCGCTGGACATAGCAAGATACTCTCTATAATTGTTTCCTTAAATTCTCCCCTAAAATGCTCCACGTCGGCCATCCCTTATCAACAATACAATAATTGTAAAATTCTCACACATGGTTTTATCTAGGCACATTTTCCTTCATGTGATGTCTTGATCTACTAAATATTTTGATGTGAACTCACTAAATCCAATTTATACAAACTAACACCTCTTTATCCATATCATTTGGATACATATTTTTAAACAGGTGCATTCTAATGAAAAGTAAATCATTTGCAACAACTTACGGCAAGTCCTGTAACTTTTTATGTGCTGGGCTTTTAAGCTTTAGCTTTTTTAATAAGACGAATACCACCAAAATTACATTGTAAGTGCATGGCAAGGATTGTCTACATGGGGTAAAAGGTCTCTAAGTGGATTATGCGCTCAGCTTCATCTAAATAATGGTATCAAGGTTTTCACTACAGTTCTGTGGATGCACAATAGCAGATCAGGACATGGGTGACAGGTATCAGGTATCAGGCTTATCTCCAATATCATTTAGTGCTCTGCAAGGTTTGAACTCTAATTCTTGGCTAAAATAAGTCTTGATAATGACTGGATAATTGATAATGATAATGAACTAATTAAACAATTAACTATTATGTTTAATGAAGGGTGAGGAAAAAGGATTTTTGGCATCAGTGGTCCCGCTCACTAGTCTGTTTGACATGTTGTTGAACATAAGGACTAAGATAAACTTACCCACTATCCCAGCTACTGTAGGGCTGGCTCCTAATGCCTTCACGTGATGACTCAGCAGAGGGATGATCATGCTGACCCCAAACAGGTCCTGTGCAAACCCAAACAGAGCAGAACATCAAACAGATATGCTCTGCTAACCACCAAATGTCTACATGTCTGGTATAAAACAAATAAATAAAGCTGAGTAGGTGCAAGAAGATGAGCACATGAAGGAAGGCATGACTGCTAGAGAATAAAGTAACCGCCTGCTTTTCGTGGGGTTACGTTCCAAGAGCACCCACGTACATAAAAAAAACCCGAACTGTTGTGATTTGGTTTTTAAAAATCCCTACAAATGCCTCTTTTAAACCCACCTCTGTTAATTTACATTTCCCGCACCCGGCAGGTCATGGGACAAAAGTATTGGGACACTGCGGTGAGGTGAACATTTTTTGGAGAATAACCCCTGATCTACTCGGGCTAAAAATACAAATGAGGGCTCGTTGGAAAGGTCTCCTGGAGATCAATTGAACTGTGGAGTTGGGAGTGAGTATGTTTTTGAATCAGCAGCCTTGCATGCACCACGGTGAAATCGTGCTTGGAGCATGGGGCTCAAACCTGGTGTGGAATTTGAAAAAAGTGCTTCCAGGTCCCCTTGTGTGAAAACATCCAAAAAAATATTTACTGCCACAAAAAAGCAAAAAAAGTAAAGTAAAACTATGAGTTCGGTTCTCCAAAAAAATCTGTTTCTCAATTCACGACTCTGAAGCCGCATAAAACTGGGGGGTTACTGTACAGTCATTTGTTTTTGTTTTTTTTTTCTTATAGGTTACTTTTTGAGTGTGAAACAAATATGACACTTTCTTTGCTTCACAACCTGCTGGCTTAACAGACTTAACTTTAAGATAAAATTTATAACTAAAGGGTAACTGAACAATTCTGTATTTTTTTAGGTGTAGTAGTAAATAATAGCTTCACATTCTCCATTAACAGTAACTGTGATGGAAGTAAGAAAGTCTTCATTCAAATATACTAATATGCCATTCACACATGCCAACATGCAATCAAATGTTGTTCATAGTTTAACTGTGAAAACTGCAGACTGAGTTAATACAGTTGGCTTGGTAACTACTATACCTTTTTGGGTGACTACTATGGAATTATGTAGTAATAACAGTGAGGGACTAAAATGGGACAACCGATTCCTTTGTACACCTGAAGTTGTTCCAATGAGAAACGCAGAAGTCCGGTTTTGCAACATTTTTTCTACAGAACTCGCCCAGGGTTAGGCCAGCCAAGAACATGATTGAAGTCACACCATACCTCTACCAGTGTCACGGCACTTTCTATTAAACTAACAGTTTAATTCTGGGTAAAAGCACTCCTGCTTAAGAGTGAGAAAACAACATGAAAAGGATGAATGAGGAGAGAGAGAGAGAGAGAGACAGACAGACAGACAGTCAGAGAGACAGAGAAAAACAGAGAGAGAGGGAGAAAAACAGACACTCACAGAGAGAGTAAGGGAGAGAGAGTCTTCTCCATTGTAGTTGCCCCAGAACATCTGTGGTCCTATTATTCCAGGTTGATCAAATTATGTTATGGTTCTTCGGGGTGAATTTTTAGGTGAATTTTAGGTTAATTTTAGATGAATTACCTTCAAGCCAATTAATTAAAAAAGGAAAGGCATGCTTTTAACTGTCATTAGGATAGTTGACCAGCAGCGTTATTATGTGTTCTTGAGAGGTCATGTGAACGCATGAGAAGGGACAATGCTGGTGACAGACACTGGAGACCTTTCTCCAATAGTCTATTGCTCTTGTTTAATACAAAACTGTCTGTTGATTACAAAACAACACTGACAGTGGCCTATAAAGCACAGGTGCTACAAATGTTTCGAAGCCTGGTTTGAGTCTTATCCAAAGTAACAAAAGAGAGACAGCATCTTCAAAGGAAACAGAGCTACTCACCATGAATCCCACTACGTAAATGCATATTATAATCCTGCTGGTTCTCCCGGATTTCTGATAAACGCTACATGCTGGGCTGTTCATTCTCCTCCCGGCACAGAGAGCACCACACGGAAGCTCTGCAGTACTGCACTCATTAACCAAATACTCCCAGCCTCACCAGCAGGCTCACACCACTTTCACAAAAAGGGGTGACTTTGGATAGTTGAATGTCATGCCTCACTGCAACATCTGTACCCTCAATAAACATTTGTCCGTTCTTGAATATTCTGAGATGTCATTGTCAAATAGTTCTTGTATAAATCTCTAAAAGTGTGTCACCTGCCACTCAGACTTTATTGGGAACACCTAAAGCCTCCTCTCATAGTACAGTCCGGAATCTGCGTCATCGTCTGAGGGTACACGCGCTGCATTTAAAGCGCTTTGATCAAACTGACCTGAGGGACCTGGGGGAATGTGTTTGTTTTTCTTCAATACAGCACTAAATCGCTAGATTGAATTGTATACATTATAATTATAACAAAATCTCAAACCACAGACACACTTCAGTACTCGCTACACTGCTGAATGCATTTTTACATGTACACAATTCTTAATTATTGAATTCAGGTGGCCCCTTACTTCCAGTTAAGGACAATCTACAATCAGGAAATCGTACGTTCGAATCCCAAGAAGGTTAGTGGCACCTCTGAGTTACCCTTGAGCAAGGTACCATTCCCACACACTGGTGTTCCTGGCTGCTGGACACTGTGTGCTGTGGTGTGTTCACATGTGACAGAATGGTCACTTTCACTTTTTAACAATGCATCAGCATACCAAGATATTTGGGACAACACCATGCTTCCAACTTTGTGGACACAGTTTAGGGAAGAACATGGTTGGATGAAGTTAGTGTGGAAGAACTTGCCTGGCTCACTGTCCTGACCACCCCTCCCACACTGGAAAGGAGTTTATGAGCATGGCCTTCTCATCCAACATCAGTGCCTGACCTCATAATTGCTCTACTGATTAAATGGGTAAAAATTCTCTCAGAAACACTCAAAATCTTGTGGAAAGTCTTTCAAGAATGTACAGACATAGCAACTTTCAAGTCTCTTCCCAAAACACATCTCTTCAAATCTGCTTGTAGCCTTTAACCACTATTATTTCACCCACATGCATGTATTTATCTGTATTTCTTTTGTAGCCTACCTATGTACGTTCTAAATACATTTTTGATTTGTGTGTTTTTAATGTAAATTTTAAACTTTTATTGTATCTTCAATTCTATGTAAAGCATATTTGAGTATCTTTAAAAGCACTCTTTTAAAGATGTACTATTTTTATTATTATTATTATTATTATTATTATTAACAAGAGTGGAAGCTGTTATCGCTGCAACGGGGGGGGGGGGCAACTCCATATTACAGTATATTTGAATGCAGTGTCCTTAAAGTCCTTGTTGGTGTAATGGTAAGATGTTTTCAGTGAGAAGTTAAAGCCCTGCAAAACCCACATATTAAAAAACCCTGTGTTATCAGACTAGTTTATAAAAAAGGTCAACCTAAATATTGTACTGCATGGTACATGGTACTGATACAACCCACTAATCCCATTTCATATTATATAAAATGCCTGGAGTATTTTCTTTTATATGGATTAAAAAACTAAGCATGTTGTTATTATTTCTGACAGCAGACAGCAACTCAACTTTCACACTTGGCTGCTCCACCTCTTCTGCTTCTTCTCTGGTTACCCCAAGTTTCTACTGATGGAATATGAATGTATGTGAACATTTTATGATAATCTTTTTAAAGAAAAGGTAGACAGTCAGTCATTAATTTTAATCTCTTTTGGCTTTGCAAATTGCTTGATAAAAGGCACAAACTTTCATATATTCAAGAATAATCAATTTAAGACCTCACCTCACTCCCCACACCTGACATTCTCCTGATTTATGATATTTAAAATAATGCACTTCTAAGATTAATGATTGGTAATGATGTCTTGATCTGTTGTAATATTCCTTTTAAACACCTCAGCCAAGTTATGTCCTGTGATTATGGTTTTATTTTTGGGGCATTATGCTGAAATGAGAGGGCAACACTGAGGAAGGTTTGATGTTACAGTAATGAGAAAACCTAACATTAACTTGTAAACCATAGTTAGCTCGCTCTAACCTTCCTAGTATATTACCGTAAGATTTTATACACAAGCTCTTTTCATAATTATAAGGCCAGCTTGACTATAGCTCAGTGTTACTAGTTCATTAGCTAGGTTTAGTTTTGACGTTGGAAATCCTTTCCCCATTACCCAAGTACCTGTGTCAGTTACCGCATGTGAAAACACTGATGATATATATATATATATATATTAGAGGTCGACCAATATTGAATTTTACCGATACCGATAGCTAGGTTGGTCTGTACTTGCCGATAACCGATTAATTAACC
>JBBPDH010210089.1:0-13926 GCA_037974565.1 Clupeocharax schoutedeni
TGAAAATGCCTGATTTCGGACTCTCAACTAGTCTGCCAAAAGGTCCAAATCTAAAAGGCCCCAAAGTTAAGGGTGAAATTCAATCTCCAGACATGAATTTGTCTTTCCCTGAAGCTGATATGAAGGGTTCAAAACTAGATGTGAAATCCCCTCAATTTGAAACTGATGGTCCCAAGGGGAAATTAAAAATACCCAAATTCAGCACCCCAGGGTTTAAAGGACCTGATGTTGATGTCAATGGACAGTTGGACATGCCAGATGTAAGTTTGCTATCACCCAAACTGGATGGAGAGATTAACGCTCCTGATATTGACATTAATGGGCCCAAAGCTAGTTTAAAGGGTCCAAAAACACGCTTTAATGCCCCAGATGTGCCATCAGCCGATTTGAAAGGACCAAAACTAGATGTGAAATCCCCTCATTTAGGTATTGATGGTGCAGATGGCAAACTGAAAATGCCCAATTTAAAGGTTCCCAATTTAGGAGTCTCAGGGCCTAAAGTTAAAGCACCTGAAACTGATCTCTCAGATCCATCAATAAAAGGAGAGATCACTTCACCTAACTTTAATATCAAAGATTATCCGCCAAAGCTCAAAGCACCAGAAAAACATAAAACAAAGAAACCCAAGATCAGCCTTGAGACTCCAGACCTTAACACTGAGGCTCCCTCAAGAAAACTGAAAATGCCTAAATTGATCAGAGGGCCAAATGGTAGAGGAGAAATTGATACTCAAAACATTGAGCTGACTCTCCCTGAAGCTACTCTGAAGAGCCCCAAACTGAAAATAAAATCTCCTGATATTGACTCTGATGGGGCCCCACATATAGATGCATGTGTTTCCACTAATATAAAAGCACCAGCTCTCAAGAGCCCAGGACAAGACAAAGTGACAAGCAGCCTGGATGTAGATGCCGATATTAGGGATGAAAGTAGTGGAATGAGTTTTCCTAAGGTTGATGTACCGAGAGGAATGGGACACACAGATTTAAAACTTGAAAGGTACAACAGAGAACACAATTTTCCATTAGAAGCCAGCACAAAAAATCCAAGTCAGCCTAGAGGCGCAACAAAGGGTAGTGTAAGGATTTTGAAAGACTTGGAATCTTTTGTTTCAGGCATGGAACTTGATGTACCAAAAGGCACCTTAAAAGGGTCCAAGTTTAAACTATTAACACTCGTGTGATGGCCATCCACTTTAAAAAACGACATGTATGATCTTATTTCACATACTACAAGATGTTGGATGTAATTGATGTTTTGTTATTCATGTATATTCACATACAAATATTGTGAGTACATATGTGCATTTAAATGTGCATGTGCCAATGTACATTAAACATATTACAATTAATTTTGTTAAAAGTGATGTCAAATGTGTTTACATATGGTCATATGGTCATGTGTTTTTTTCTTTAATGCGCTTTTAATGACTTGTAAATATAAATATGTATTTTTTTTTGAAGCACTACGCAAAGGAGCTTTTTTAGGAAACTACTAAGGGTGCATTTCAAAACTTGATGTCAATTTCTGAATGTAGATTATACTGAAAAAAGATAATGTACTGTAATATGTGTCTGTAAATATTCCTAAAAAACTAACTAAGAAAACTTCTTTTCTGTTCTGTACTTTTATGTTAAATGTAACAATGCATTATTAAAGCGGGTTCTTGCTGTCTTTACTGTGATTTCTAGTTTGAATGGTTCAAGTAAAAGCCTTCATCAAAATATGTCTTTCCAAATACAAATACAAGCAAACGTGGGATGAATCCACTGGAATTAAAGGAATCGTTCAACAAAAGATCTAATTTAAGAATTTTTTCATTAGCCTAAATGTAATTGACATGTTTGGTGTCTAAAGTTAGATTCTTTAGTTTTGCTGTGAAACTGTAAGGCTGATGGAGCATTAGCCTTGTAGCTCCAGTGCAGCACTAAAGAAGCAAATTTCAAATACCAAACATGACTTGGACGATCAGCCACTTTTGGGTTAGGAGGGAAAACAGTGAATTTAATTCAAAGCCCTCTCTGTGGTCATGTTTCCCATAGCTTTTTAAAGGATCAGAAAGGAATTGGCTTGAATAATCAATGATAATAATAAATAATAATAAATAATCCTGGCATTAAAATGACAAAAAGTGATTTAGGATTAAGTTAAATTAGAGCTGTGTAAAGAGTGCAATAGTACTTTAAATTTATTTTTAGTTATTTTAGTTCCTGCACAGTATCATTGTCTCTAAGCACCAGAACATTCAAGGGTACAAAAGATTCATTAAACTTCATAAAACTTTAATTAAGTGAGTTTCAGATCCCAACTGAAACTACTAACTGGGCCTATAGGTTAGCGCCTTGCTCCTGCAATCAGAAGGTTGTGGGTTTGAATCCCAACACTGCTGGTGTCATCACCGAGGTACCATTGAGTAAAGTACCATCCCCATACACTACTTCCTGGACACTGTCAGTTAACTGAGGGGTTCCACCCATTACCATGTGAGATATGAAAAGTGAGGGTGTTCTCCTAAGAGTACACCCATGAAGAGGCTATTTGGGGCGTCACTTTTGTTCTAGTAACATTTTCTTAAAGCTGGTGAGCAGTGTTAAGGGAGCTGATCCACTCCAGCAGACACTGAAAGTACACTACAAGAACAAATGTAATGGGACACACCTCTTATTTAATCGAATGCAGGTAACCAGTGAAGGGCAATCTTAATGATCCAGCATACCAAAACATTTTGGACAACACCATGCTTCGAACTTTGTAAACACAGTTTCGGGAAAAGCCCTTTTATATTCCAGCATGACTGTACCCTAGTACACAAGTGAATCAATGGCTGGAGGAGTTAGGTGATAAATAACTTGACTGGCCTGCACAGTTTTGAAATGACGCTGTTATAGCTGGGGGCACCAACTGTGTATTTGTTTGCGGAGTCCCTGTTGGTGTGATTGTCGGACGTCCCAATACTTTTGTCCCTAGTGTAGTGTACTAATACCTTTTCGGCTCCAGTCGGAGCACTTCGGGCATGTGCCTCCATTTTGTGTTGACTCCTCGATTTCCGGGTTGCTTCGATCTGGCCCTGCTCTCTTAGTCACTCGACTGGGAGGAAAAGTTACGAGAGCCGAAGGTGGTTGTTTTTTTCTTTGAAAGAATGTCTGGAACCGTTTGTTGCTGACACTTCTAACTTTCTCCCACCTTACTTTTTGGAGCAACACGACTGTCACCTTAATTCGCCACCATTGTGCCCCGTTGGCGAGTGGAAAACATGAATCTGTTACTCGGTTGTCAGGTTTTGCTCTTGTAGCCGGTCTGTCCGAGCTGTCAGTGCTTTTCTGGGGCGTTTTGACTCAACCTGGGTTTCTTCCAATGCTGTTGGAGACACGAACTGCTCAGTAGCCACAGGTAAGACATGGCTGACAAAGTCTTCAGGTTGTTGTCAGAGACGGAGTGCGAAGTCGGTCTGCGTTTGGTTGGTCGTGTCAAACTTTCTGTTGACGTTGCGAACAAAAATATCAGAATACGAATGGGCTAAGCACTGTCAACTGTCTAAGTTGGTTTTAGTGGGGCTTCCTGACTGTGTGTGTGGACTACCTTCTTATGCACGGCAGGTACATTTAGTTGTTTATCTTTGACCAGACAGAACAGCCTGTCCATTTTATTTTAGTGCCATGCAATTTTTCGATAAAAGTGTGACTACGATTGGTTTTGTCTCCTCAGGTGTGATATTTTGTTTTGTTGCTTTGTGTTGTGAAGTCTACAATCATAGGTCACATGCCACTTCTGCGCTACCCTGGGCATTACCTGCTGATCAAATCCATTTCCTTGTTCAGGATCTCGTGAAACTTGTACTTGACAGTTGTCCAAGGTATAATGAGTTCAGCCGCAGGGTTGACGTAGCATTATTTGGCTCTTAACGTTTGAATCCAATAGGCTGTAATCCACCATCAGTACTGAACCACCCTGGCCAATCTGCACGAGTGTCAACAACCTACAGCAGGCAACCAGTTACACCTGGATATGTAATCAGGACACATCTGATTGTATGAAAGCCTGTCGTCTATCCAGCCTGCCCTGGTTTGTCCGTCAGCAGTTTGTGTCAAAGTGTGGAAAAAAACATTTCAGCCGCTTTCTGAAGTATGGGTGGATGATATTTACAACAACTGGGGGAGGTTACTTAATATATGGGTGATTATAGATTTGATCATGACTTTAAACAGACCTTTAAGGTGGGCAAATGAGCAGCATTTTGTGAGTTTGAATCATGCCTTTATGCCTATTATATCATAATTTATTAAATAGGGCTGTAATTCTGTTACAAGGCCAGGTCCCGATTTTTTTAATGAACAGAGAGAGTTGCTGCTGGAAAATTAGATATCAAGGTTTTATATCTAATTTTTCACACACTGAGGAAGTATTATACATTATTGCTTCATGCCTTTCAAATGCATGAGTGGCACAGGGCAGATGTGATCACCTGAGCTTCTTATTCACCTGCACATTTTTCGTAGCTTACACTTCTCTTACTTGTTTGGTTACCGGAGGTCCTGTCTTACAACATTCCACTCAGAACTGACAACGCTTTGTATCATCTCATCCTGTTTACCCGGTGTGAGCATGCGAGTGTGTGCGTTTGTGTGTTTGCATGTTTGTATGTGTGTATAGAGAATGGAATACAGAATGAGACACTGAGTTGTTCATGTGTTAACCTGCACAAACATATTTGAAAAGTAGGGGTGTTGGGACGGGAAGGCCTAAAGGTGAATAAGCCTGGTGCTAATAGCAGCAAGCCCATCAGACTGGTTTGTGGGACTTAAGTAGCTGGGATTCGGGTGATCAGCAGAAAGAAGAAATAGCAGGGTTTGGTTTGCTTTTGAATATGCTGACAATTGTTTGCACAGATAAATTACTTTAGTGCAGCTGATGTAAATGTCGTTTACAGTCAGGAATTTACAGGTAGTTCACGGCAGTTATGCTTTGGAATATTCCTCGTATGTATGTTCTCATATTCCTGAATGACAAGGGTTGTTGTTCAAATGTATACCAGCCTGACATACTTACAATGTATTTGTTCCCTTTGCAGAGCCTTTGTGAGCAAATAAATCAGCTTTTTTGAGATTGAGGAGACAGTTGGCATTCTCAGGGAACCGCCAAGATGCCAATTCCTCCTCCCCCACCCCCTCCTCCGGGACCTCCACCTCCCCCCACCTTGAGTCAGGTAGCTGCAGTCTAAAGAAAGATCTGTCTTTTTTTTTTTACCTATGGTAAAATCTTACAATACTAATCAAAAACGTATGATCCAGATGAATTTGAATGTCTTTTTCTTAACCTTTATTGAGATCACATTTTCTTTTTACAGGCTAACACTACCCCACCCAAGCTGTCTCGCGATGAAGCTAAAGGAAGAGGAGCTCTGTTGTCAGACATATGTAAAGGAACCAAGCTGAAAAAAACTTCTGGCGTCAATGACAGAAGTGCCCCTATTCTTGAGAGTAGGTTTCTAGTTGTGGCAGAAGTCCAACATATTTATTAGCAAGTCAACATTAATGCGTTTATAATGCAAATACATATTTCTTGTGTGTGTGTTTTTCCCTTAGAAGCTGGTGGAGGTGGAGGAGGAGGCGGCAGCAGCAGTAGTGGTGGAAGTGGAGGGGGATTTGGTGGCAGTTCTGGACCTGTGCCAATGGGAGGCCTGTTTAGTGGAGGAGTGCCCAAACTACGACCAGTGGGAGGTAGTTTTATATGGTCTTTTACAAAGAAAGCTTTCTGTCATCTTCAGCACTGCTAACCCCGTGTTACTGTTCTGTTGAATGTTTAAAATGTTTACTTGAACTTGAGGTTAAATCTTTTACTGAACGCAACACACAAACTATTGACCAAATTACCTAAACCACTTAAATCTCTACAAACACTGAAGGTCTTGTGCTGGGGTTTTGTTTTTTTTTTGCCTTCATCTCACCCCTTGATTATACTCATTGTCAAATTGATTGCATAAAGAATCAGGTTATTTAGTGTACAATTTTTTCTTTTAGTTTATTGATAGCTTTAGTAAGAAAATAAATCAGATCATGTTATTATATTGGTAAAAATCATGCATTATGTTTAGTGTTCTGCATGAGTAAATGATGTTTTCCAAGTTGCTGTGTTGAAATTAAATTTCACTGTTGGTGTGGCATATTTTGTAAATAGAGTTTTTAACTCTATTTACATTAAAAGGATATATTCTGATTTATCAGTAAAACAGCATGGGGTGCAAAGACTGTAAATGATAGCAACAATGAAGTTGGAGGAAAGCTGCAGTATGCCCACCAATACAGTCACGGGCACATAAAGGATGACGCACAAAATTGTGAAGCGTTCACTATTTTTGGGGCAGCTATATAGTGGTTGGAAGGTTCGCCCTGTGATCAGTAAGTCGTGGGTTCAATTTTAAAGACTGCTAAGCACCTCTGAGGTACCCTGAGCAAGGTACTGTCCCAACACGCTCCTCCCCAGGCACTGTGTTCCTGAGCTTCACTTGGTGAATGGGTTTAATGCAGAGAGAATTTTGTGCTGTTTACTCTGTGGTGTGTTCATGTATGATAGAATGGTTACTTTGAAAAGGACGTACTTAGGCCTGATGGTGGCGCTGAACTGTAAATCTAAGGGCCAACATTTTTTCTTTGCTCATGAAGAGAAATCAAACCAAACTGCAGTTTGGATCATTAAGCTTCTGTTTAAAAATTGGCTCCTCCTGGCTTTAAAAATGCTTTCGAAGTCTCTGATGAAACAAAAATCCCTTTTTGTATGAACTGTGAATAATGATACTCCTATCAACCCATTCACTGGGCCAGGCAGTGCTTTCTCATCTCCTCTTTCATTTTACTAAGCACCTGTGGCCAGAACCAGATGCAGTCACCACAACAATCTGTGTAAATTTTTTAATGCATTGTTTTTTTCTGTTATTAATTGATTGAAATGAACACGATAATTTGACACCCCTAGTTTTTATACATAATGGCTGTAGAAAATAAATGTGTTGGTTATGGCAGGTTTATTATGATCTAACAATTTGTAAATCAGTGGTTTGACTGTTCAATGCCCACATCTAGATCGAGTGAATAAACGATCTTTGTAAAACTTTAGACCACTGGTTGTGTTTGTGATGGAATCTGTGTTAAAATTCTAATTAAGTATTAACTGTACTTTTAAATGATGGCTGCTTAGCAAAAACAAATTAACTTATGAAGATGAATTGTTAATTACGTGTAAAAATAAATTATCTACACACACACACATACACGCATAGACACACAGTACATATATGAAAAGTGGTGGTGATGTGTGTCTCTCTGCAGATAGCACTGCTGGCAGATCAGCGCTTCGACCTCCTGGTTCCCGTCCTGCATTACCACGCAGTGGAGGTCAGGCTGATGAGGAGCGTTCTTCACCTTCTGAGCATCATCGTAACCCCCGCCCCTCTTTACCTGACATCTCCAAATCAGCCAGTGCTGTGAAATCCAGCAGCTCTGCCCCTCCTCCCCCTCCCCCTTTCAATCGCAGACCCAACAATGCCGCTCCCACTTCCCATCAGAAGGTCACTGGCCCCTCCCTAAGTCGTGAGAAGCCCCTTCCACCACCACATGCACACAAGGCTCCTCCACCTCCATCGCCTGCACGTGATTGGCAGTCGAGACAGACCCCTTCATCTCGCCCTCCAACTGCATCATCTTCCGCACCACCACCGCCTCCCCCACCTTATAGACAGCCCCCCCCTGTTGCTAATGGTGATCCACCCCCTGAGCTGCCCACTCGTCGCAACTCATTAAGGAGGAACCATGGCAATGTTAATGCTCGCGGCCAAGCCGCACCACCTGCTCCACCTCCACCACTCCTGGCCCAGCAGAGCAGCCGCCCTCCACCCCCAGTGAGAGAACCACCAGGACGCAGATCAGGTAGCACAACAATCATAATGAATTCTTATTTTAAATTATGGTTATAATGCTTAAAGTGTCAGCCCACCACATTTAGATGATCAGCCAAGAAATGTGTTGCTTGCAATATGAGGCTAATTAACAAAAGTGTTAAAGTATTTACAGTAGTGTACAACTTTACTTTTTTATTTATTTATTGTTTTTATTATTGAAGCACCGAAAGCTCCCACTTCTGGATCTCGGAACGGAACTCAAGATGCACCTCCTCCTCCTCCCCCATATCGCGTGCATAGTGGTGCACAACAAACCTCAGCTGAACCGCCCAGCCGAGGGAGGCAACCTCCACTTGCCTCCACTGGTCGCCAACCCTCAGGACACCCACCTCCACCTCCACCTCTTCGCAACGGACACAGCTCTGCCCCTAAGGCTTTTGCAGGTAAATGGGCAGGGGTGGGGTATGCACATTTTAGCACTGTGAATCAGAACGCAGGCCTACTCGTTTTGGGAGACCAAAGTAATTGGCCAGTTGTCTGTCATTGTAGAATATATCAACTTTGTGGAAGAACAGTCATTCTTAACATAATTCTGAAACACCTGTGGTGTTTATCAGAAATACTCTCACCAGAGCATTGCCAGGAATCTGGTGCTGGTCGATTTTAAGATATAGTCATCAATCGGAAAGGTCTTAACAAGTACTGTGTTGAGAATTTTATTTACATTACATAAACCTTTTTCCAGTTACTTGTGGTCTTGGAAAATAGGCATACTTACTGTGGCATGTAATGACATTTTTGAAAAATAACAGATGTTCTAACCTAATGGTTCTTTCAGTATGAACTACCTAATATGTAAATGCAATTTGAGAGTTGAATTCAGTTTCCAGGACCTGACTGATTAACTTATCTACAGCCTTGACGTTATCAGTGTTTCAAAATAGCACTACAGTCAAATGATCTTACAGGAATTCAAATAGGGCCCCTGCAGTTCCTCTTTGCGTAAACCAGTAAAGGGCATTCTCAGAATGCAGAGATGTCGTGAGGTCAGATAGATGATGCTGGGACTACAGTGTTGTCATTGCAGGCAAATTAAAAAGTGGATGTTCTTTGTTGTTGTGGGATTGCCAGTGTTGGGAAGAAAGTATACATTTCTGTAGTGGAGCTCGAAATTGAATCGGTTGCTCCTATTTTGATTATAGTTTCAATTCAATGATCTGACATCACCCAGACTTAAAAGCAAAATACGTTACATAATAATTTCCCTCAAACACCTTATGTAAGTGACATAAAAATAAAACATTATAATAAGCTTTCTGTTTTCAACTGAATGAATTTTTTGGTCTCACAGTCACACACACACACACACACACACACATCGAGAAAAGCTTTCCAAAATGTTTTCGATAACTACTTGGTATATTTGTAAATGTCAATTTGTAAATGACTTGTTGATTAAAGTGTTAACCCTTTTTTGTGTCTCTTTTCAGATGATTTTGAGTCCAAGTATTCTTTCCATCCTGTTGAGGACCTTCCACCACCAGAAGAATACAGAGCGTTCAATAAAATCTATCCCAGTAAATCCAGTAAAGGTAAGAACTGACATGCCACATTCTAGGAAATATTGGTAGTCAACTCTTCTACACATTTAATGTTATACATTATCTACAGTAGTGTCTTAGGTCATCTGTGAAAAAATGTGTAGCTATTTTGGGCTATACATTTTAAATTATTCTATTCTATACATTAATATTAGCTGGTGTGAAATGCCTCCACATGGATGGTGTACGTGGCATTTTTCTGTTGAATGACAATAAAACAGATAGTTAGCTGAACAATTGGAATGGTCTTCAAACTAATTTACAAAATCTTAAAATCTTAAATAAAATTTTCTAGCAGGAGGGAGAAGAAACAGCATGACATCATCAAAACTTACTGGACTTGTAGTCCGTGGGCTCAAATGTGTAGCTTCAGTAGTCTGTATCTGTGATGTTGGCTCAAAATAGTAGCTTTTGTAGTTCAGAATTCAAAAATCATTGTGCATGTGATGGAAGAATGCATGAGGCATGTAGGGAGCGTGGTCTCGATAGCCCCACAGTGAGTAGAGTGGTATGTGTCTGTGACTGAGGAGTAGCATAGATACTCAGTTGTATTTGTTTTAGCTTTGATTGTGCTACAATACATTTTAACCAACTATATTGTATATTCCCAAACTTTCGGTTAATTCCCATAAATTCGAATGGAAAGTTTTCAACTTTGAAAATTCCTGGAATTTTGCAACCGTAGTTAGAATGTCTCACGGAAATCTCAAAACATGACTAGATGACAGAAAGGCACAGAATGCTGTGATAGTAATGTATGTGTGTGGTGTGTGTGTGTGTGTGTGTATGTTTACTACACACACATGCATACACAAACACACAGTGACCGCTGATGTGAGTTGCAGTAACTCACATCATTTACATTTATCCAAAACGACTTCCATTCCCTAACTACAGGGATCACATGGTATCAGTCTCACTGGGGTTAAGGGTCTTGCTTAAGGTTCCAGTAGTGTTTTTTTTTTTTTTTTTGCTGAACCCATGACCTCTTGGTCCAGAGGCAAGTATCCTACCCACTAGGCCACCACCACAATTGCCACATTTTCAAGAACTGACTGGTCACTCAACCTATCTGTGGTTTTGATGTTGCATTTGATGACTGTGTGTTGATTTGTAAATACTGTGTGTGGGGACTATAACTAGATCAGAGGGGTAGAGATTGGAATATAACTCACTCCGGTATATACGACACTTTTGGTGAATGCTGAGAGGGACAAAACGGCTTCAGGATCACTTATCATGTAGTGTGGGCCAACCAGGCAAATCTTTTCTGTGCAGTACTGAATAGATGTTTTATACACTAGTTTTGGCAGCAAATGCAAGCAAGAACAACAACAATGGATGATTCCTGATTAGCTTGGGTTGTTTTTAATTTGACTGCGTTGATTATGCATAATGACAGTCAACTGCACACTTGGTATCTCAGCAAGAAGAGTTAAGGATTAATTAAATTAATTAACGAAAAGCACAGGTACTTAGGTACTGTACAGATCACTTATCAGTGTAAACTGTATAGCCATTGATGTATTTACATATGCAATTGTCTATCTTGTTATTATTATCATTTCTCTTCTGTCTGTCTTACTGTAGCTGGGATGAGAGGAGCTCCTCCACTGCCACCTGTTGGAAGGTGAACCGAACTCAGGAAGAAAAATGACAACAAAATCCTAATCCAGCAAAACACAGGCTCAAAAACACTAATACACCTCTACACTATCAAATCAGATGTGTAAAAACATGTGCAGTGTTAATATTTGACACATCTTTTTTTCCAGTTAAAGACAAAACCATTTGTTTTGCTTTAAAAAAAACCATGTGATCAGACATTAACACAACGGTGTGCTATAGTAGCACAGTCTGTGCCAGACAAATGCTGTGCTCTTGTGGCCTGGCACAAAAATGTTGTGTTAAACAACTCAATACAGAATCAAATATATTTTGGTCTTCAGCTCTTTATGTTTGAGTTTTCAGATGAGGACAAAGATAAAGTGTTTGGCCTTACAAATGATGTTTTGTTAAAATAATAAAGATTATATAAAGATACTTTTGCACATGACACACGTATAGAATGTTTTTATGTTGTGAAAATACAAATAAATACTAACTATGCATTAAAAATGAAGCACATAAACAGAGGGTGCTCAAAACATTCAATAGACACTACAGGTAGAGAGAAATACATAGGAATAAATATTGTGACCAATGGTCAAAACGAAGCCGGAGACCAAACTAAATAGGAATATTTTAATCTGTGAATTAATATTAGTGGGTTTTTTTTTGTTTTTGATTGATTATCTATCCCAAGACTAACATATATGAGAAACTAACCATATATCTCTAAACAGCTCCAGAATGATACCTCTAGACCATGGAACACTGTGCAATGGCATGGTCCTGATTAACTCGGTATAGAAATCACCTTTGTTGTGCCTATATAGAACTATGTTGTTAAACTCCTGAGAGTTAATCTATTTATGCATTCCATTTTTAATGTGACATCTGCACAATCTTTATCAGAGATCATCTACAAAATAGATTATTTTGTTTATCGCTTGATCACGTTTATCCCTATTAGAGTGGAACAAGAGAGTACTTAAAGATCTGAGTAGACAATCATTGCATTAGAAGGAGAACGACTGTTATTTGTCTCAATATCAGTTACTCTGTCATACACTGTTTCTCCCCAGTGAGAGGCACAATGTTCGTGTATTAGGCAAAACTGAATTCTGAAATTATTTTGCCAATATAGTGGGCTTGTCTGTTTCTGATATAAACCCTGCATCATTTGCTATAATTATTAATTTCTTTTGGATTACATCTCTGAACAGTGTGTTTTTGAGTTGGAGTATTGAGCAACTATCAGGTTGCCTTTGCTGTAAAAACTGTGCAAAGTGAAGAAGGGAAATTTGATACCATGATTTGTATGTACTAAAACTTCAAACAGTTTTTTAACCACTTCTTTAGTGCTCAGCAAATACCCTAAGTGCCACTAAGCCTACAGTTTTTTGCAGTAAACCTCGCCATGTCTGTTTCAAGGGTCTGACCATGGATGTGGTGCAAAATGCGCTGTTGAAAATACAAAACTTTAGTCCTATTTTTAATTATTTCCTTATAAATTCCTTTCAGAACATTAACTAATCTGTGACAAATGTGACTGGTACCAATGTTATTTTTTATGATAAAACGCTAGTGTGTTAATAGAGAAATTGAAATGCAATAATGTATATTACACTAAATGAAATAGTTAGATTTTTTTATTGTAAAGTTTTTTTTAATACAGTACATTCAACTTTGAAAATACTTTAAACAGTTTTTTTGATAAGAAAAAACCTTGTTTGCTTCGAGGAGACCAAACCCATTTCTTATCAAGTCTCTTTCCAGGACATCTGTCTCTGTGTCTGTTTTTTTTCTTGTTTGTTGTTTTTGACATGTTGTAATTTTGATGTAAGCATTTGGTAGCAGTTGTTCTGAGCTGCCAAGCCAAATGTGCAGATTGAAACTATAGGCTGACGTTTGTACGAATATCGTATTAAATTTCAAATAAACGGTTATGGGGAGGTTGTGTGGTTTTATTTTATTGATTGGTGTAGGTGAACTAATTTGCAAAAAGACGTTTAAACGTTTCCCGGGAATGTATTTTTCCTTGAGAATGTCAAAGAAAATACCCGCCAACAATATTCACTCTCAAAAAAGAAGGGCAGAACTGGAATTTTGATTGGTTGTTCGAAGCCCCTGGCGATCAGACAGCCAATTAGGTTTCAGGACGTAACGGGGTGGGCTCTGCCAGCTGATCCAAGACAGCCCTCGTTTTAAAGAAGCCCGGTGGCATTGTCCTGATGAACTAAGAATAGAAATTACATTTGTTGTGCCTATATAGAACCATGTGTTATTAAACTCCTGAGAGTTATTCTATTTATCCATTCAATTTTTCTAATGTGACAACTTCACAATCTTCATCAGAGATCATTTACAAAATAGATAATTTTGTTTATCACTTCATTATTTCTATAAGAGTGGAACAAGAGAGTACATAATTAACTGAGTGGACAATAAGCAGAAAGACTTATTTGTCTCAATATCGTAAATTTCAAATAAACGTTTATGGGGAGTTTGTATGGTTTTATTTTCTTGATTGTATGGGTGAACTAATTTAATAACATACATCACCAGTGCAGGAGGCCAAGTGTATCTGCTTTTGCGTTTAAAAGTTTCCCGGGAATTTATTTTCCTTGAGAACGTCAATAAAGAAAATACCCGCCAACAATATTCGCTCACAAAAAGGAAGGGCGGACCTAGACTTTTGATTGGTTGATCGAAGGCCCTGGCGATCAGACAGCCAATTAGGTTTAAGGACGTAACGGGGTGGGCTCTGCCAGCTGATCCAAGACAGCCCTCGTTTTAAAGAAGCGCGCCAGAAGAGTTACTGTCAGCAG
>JBBPDH010210174.1:0-13912 GCA_037974565.1 Clupeocharax schoutedeni
GTAATAAATACACCCCCAAATAAAGCTCAATATAATACAACTAAAGTTGAACATATGCTTTCAAAGGTGCAGTGAGTAAACAAAAAATAACAAGCACCTTTTTGTCTTAGCAACATATATTGACAAAATGCCACAAATTGACCAAAATTACAAGTTTATTTTGGTAAACAAAAGCATTTCTGTCTGTCCAGAAGACAGGCGGGTGAGAGTCTGAAAGCCCCATGAGGCTTCATTTACAAGATGCGTCTTGTTTATGCTTGGCAGTAGGCGTGTCTTCTACGCCGGGAGCGCAGCAGTGGCAACCAATCGCTGGTAGAGCAGATTTGAACGGCGGGCGCTCACGGAGAAACACCTGGATGTGCGCGTGTCTGTGCTGCAAGTAAAGCGCCTGCGCAAGTTCGGTTTGAAATTGGCAATACGTGCGAGTGATTGGCCGATCAGGCCAAAAATCTGCTGTTTCCGATCGCTGGCCGATCGATCGGTGAACCTCAATGTGAATGTAATTCCACTCTACTTGAAAGACTTTCCACAAGGTTTTGGAGTGTTTCTGTTAGAATTTGTGTCAAAGGCCTTCTGTAGAGCATTTATGAGATCAGGTATTGGTGTTGGATGAGAAAGTCTGTCTTCCAATCTCTGTTCCAGTTCAGTCCAAAGGTGCAGGATGGGTTTGAGGTCAGGGCTCCATGTGGACTAGTCAAACTCATCCAACCATGTCTTTAAGGATCTTGCTTTGTGCACTGGGGCACAGGCATGCTGGAATAGAACAGGGTTTTCCTCAAACTGTGTCCACAAAGTTTGAAGCATGATATTGCCCGAAAAGTATAGGTCTGAAAATAAAGGGCCTAGCCCACACCGTGAAAAACAAGTGAGTCCCAATACTTATAAGATACCAAACCATAATAATAGCTTTGCTTCCCTTTCTAATTGGCTTTGAGTCTTATTTCTCGCCTGACGAGATTGCGAGGGGAGGGGGAGTCTGGTGGGCGGGGTGGAGGGGGGATTTGTTCTAATGTGGTGCTTTCATGAGTTTGACAAAGCATGAAAGTGTTAATCATCAGTGTACTGACGCTACATGGCTGCATGTCTGTTAATGCTGTCTGAGCACTTAATGTTATCCAGTGTTCCTTGGAAGTAGAAAGCTGAAGCTTGGAATGACTGAGTTCCATCATCCCAAAGTCTGAAAACCAGGTTGGCCATTGCTTTCAACCATGATTAACACCGGTGGACAACAGTGCATTAGTGAAGTGACCATTTTGTCACATGTGAACACACCACAGCACACAGTGTGAACAGCAAGAAATTCTTCTCTGTGTTTAACCCATTCACCAAGTGAAGCAGCGGGCAGCCAGGAACACCTCAGCCAGGGAGCAGTGTGTGGCGACAGTACCTTGCTCGGCTTAAGGGTACCTCTGTGGTGCCACTAGAAGTCTTGGGATTCGAACTCATGATCTTCTTTTTGCAGAGGCATCTCTCTAAGCACCAGGCCACCAGCTACACAATATTCTAAACACACCATGAACAAGTCAATTGATTAGATCCTGGAGTGTGTCCGAAACCACGCACTTGCACACTTTTAGTGCGCGATTTTAGGGCGTAGTGCGCTCACACTGAAAACCGAGCTAAAACTCAGTGCACTGAAAGTACCCGGATGCTGCACTGAATTCGGCCCGAAAACGTAGTGCAGAACGATGCACACTATGCACTAAATGGGCGCCATTTTGACTACGTTGAAGAGGGGGCGGGACTTTCAATGTGTTTTCGAGTTGGATAATGGATAATAACAGTGAAATACAAGGAGGCAGCTGGTTCGTATAAATGTAAGTAACTATAATACAATGATTTTACTGATGTATACTGCGGTTAAAACCGGAAGATATTTTAGCGGGCTGAAGAATTGCAAAATGTTAGTGTTCCTTTTAGGACAGCACTGACCCACAGCAGTGCACACTACAGAAGGCAGTGCGCACTATGCACTAAATCTCAGTGCACTGACAGTAGTGCGCGATTTCAGACACACCCCTGGTCTTCTACTAGCATGGGTTTGGTGAAGTTCCTCCAACTTTCTTAATCAGAAATTGGTCTTCGGGGCCTTAAACTTTTAGCTCGTCTACACTGAAAGACAAACCATTTTTAAAGATGTGCAGGGAAATAGGTAAAGATTGAGATCTCTTCGTCACAAGTAAATAGTGACAAAGATTATAATAAGCCAAAGATGGTGGCTAGCCGTCAGCTTTAACCTCAATTCTTAGAAAGGAGCTGATTATATGCCACTCACTGGCCTAATGGGTAGCTGGTGGCCTGGTGTTTAGGGAGTTGCCCCTGGGATCAGAAGGTTGTGGGTTTGAATCCCAGGACTGCTACTGAGGTACTCTTAAGGAAGGTATCGTCCCCACACACTGCTCCCTGGGCGCCTCCCTGTTGGTGGCAGTCTATTGCTTTACTTTGTGAATAGGTTAAATGCAGAGAAAGAATTTCACACTGTGGCTGTGGTGCATTCATGCGTGACTACAAGGGGTCACTTTACTTTATATAGACAGTCATAAGCTGAAAGCTTTAGAAAGGGGCTGATGATGTGGATAGTCATTAGTCATTAGATTTAAGCCACCATGATACCTAGAAAGTGGCTGATAATATAGAAATCCATTAACTTTAGTCGGCCAGAATGTTTAGATGGGAGCTGATGATACAGAAAGCTATGAGCTTTAGCCAGCATGCTCAGAGGGGATCTGAAGATATAGACAGCCTGTTAGCTGTTAGAGTTAGCCTGAAGTCTCAGAAGGCAGCTGATGATATAGAAAGCCATTAGATTCAGCCAGAATTTTGACTGTCTGGCCTCCCAAGTTTGCTTAACCCAGCATCTGATTCATCCGGGCAGTTGGAAATCCCTTCCCAACCTAAACTGGCCATCCCCAACTTACAAGGTAGCTGTTGATATACAAAACAATAGATTCAGGACCCCCAGATGACTTTAAAGAGAACACCTCAGTTCATATTGACCCTGAGGCCAATGCTGAACATCCACATTGAACTCAGCAAATATGTACTGACTGTTTCTATCAGAGCCTGATACATCCGGCTGAAATATTGGATGAAATAAAAGGTGAATCCATCCCAGATCATAATATTACTTCATGGTCCCTGCTTGAATAGCAAGAGCATGTCTCAGAGGATGTCACAAAAGAAAACGTATTACCTTTTTACATCCGAGTGAGCAGTTTTCCTTGACGGTTTCTCCTGGACGCCTGAGGCTCAACACTAATCCTCGCAAACATCCTACTTGGACACTCTCACCTACATCCCGGCAGCAGAAATACACAAAACCAAGTTTGGGTTTTCCCTTACGGTTTGCTCACTCCGTAGACCACAGTGCGTTTCCTTCATTGCGTGATTCTCCAGTGTTACTTAAAAAAAAAAAAACTCATCATTTTCTGCGCTTTCCCTTCATCAGCCCCTATTCTTAGAAGCCGGCCATAAGAACTCAATTGGATTACCCGGAGACACGTGCCAACTCAGGCCGCAGCCAATCAGGGAAGCACCTGCACTTGCTAATCTGGTGAAATGGGAAAGGGGTGTGCCACCTTCTGCCTCCCACACATCCCACCTATGTACGTCAACCTATGCAAATTTTTCTGCCATGCTTGTGATCTGAATGAATGACCAAAATGGCCCAAAATTTGCTGATGCTCTGTGGTGGACCATGGCTGTTCGAGTGAGGCATTTAGTTTGAGCCAAAACAAGCCTCCACGTGTTTGCATTGTAAAGTAGCCTCTACAATTTTGTTGTATCTATCTTATCTTATATATCTAGCTAGCTAGCTATCTACCTAATCAAAAATGAAATTTATATGAGTTTGTGTGCAGCATTTTTGCAGTGACTCCTTCAGTAGAGAATCCAGACATAGACCTGCTGAGGTTCACCATCGGACACAAACCCACTGGTTAGACGATCCCTCACATTCATATTCAGTCCTGTATCTAGAACCTTCAGGAAGACTAGAGAAAAGTTCTCCCTTACAGAACTGACCCCACAGAATATAATTAGTTGATTCCTCTTTTCAGTTCAGTCCAGCTCCTGAAAGGCTGACCAGTGGGAGAGCTTGCTTGGGTACACCATTCAGAGAAAGAAACATCCTATTCTACTAAATAAATATGAAAATCAACAAATGTGAAAACTAAAATGATGGTGCTCTCCATCCTCAAGGACAATATTTTTTGGGTATTTCAATTTGTCCTTTTATGATTTTTTCCACTGTTTGATTTGATCTTTTTGTCCCTTCTCGGTTCATCCTGTGGGAAAACAAGACTGCTCACAGTACACTGTACTGGGGAGATCCAGGGCGCCTTTACAGCAGCTGTGCATGTGTTCTGATTTATTTATTAGTTTGGAAGAGGCATGCGGAGCGTCAAAGCACCATCATAGCACCATGGTACTAAAACAGACATTTAGGGTCTAACAGATGTAGAGAATGCACTGAAATCGTGCTTCAGTGTATAAGATCATTATCATTTCATTCGTATCTGGCATAAATAAATAACTGAGTAAAAGAATGAAAGAATTAATAAAGACCTACATGTAAGCATTTTAAGATATATTTCAAGAATATATTTAAGAATTTATTTTTCTTATTATATTTTTGATATATTTATAACAATGTTATATAAATGAATATAAATTGAGTTTTTTCTTTTTTTCTTTTAAAAATATTGCTACCTTTTGTTTCATCTACATAATTTGTTTATGATTTTATTTGATTGCTTTATAAATATATGAATTAATATATAAGTATACAGTTAGCATTCGAAGATATTAGTAGTAATTATTTTATATATTTTATGTGTCACATTTAAATATGTGGTTTTCAAATACCTGTAACAAAGTCTATTAATAGATGTAAATAACTCAAGATAGATTAAAGTAAAATGCTTCAGCATACATTTTGGACAACACCATGCTTTCAACTTTGTGCACACCTTTTCTATTCCTGCATGACTGTGCCCCACTGCACAAAGCAAGGTCCACAAAGACATGGCTTGGTAAGTTCGGTGTGGAAGCACAGCCCACACAGAACCCTGACCTCAACCCCATCCAACACCTTTGGGATGTGGATATTGCAAGCCAGGCCTTCTCATCCTACATCAGTGCCTGACCTCATAACCGCTCTACAGACCGAATGGCCACAAATTCCCACAGAAAATCTTGTGGAAAGCCTTAGTGGAAACTGTTATATCTATAAACGGGTGTTAACAACGTAGACTTAATGTGAAAAAAATAAATACATAGGATTGAACTCTATATTAAAGTCTATGTATCTGAATGCAAATTGATTAAACTCACTGTCGGTGTCATGTCCCAATACTTTTCTTCATGTTGTGTACTCTCTCCTTACCGGTGGAGGAGAGACCGCAGAAACTGCCTACGTAGTTGGAGCGCAAAAAGCAGTGACGTATTACGCAAACGTGTGATCCTGGCCTGGCAGGGGAAGGAGAGACGGCGGGCTGAGGCTCCGAGTGGAGAAAAATAGCTGGATTTATACAAATATTTCTGCTTCATCTGATCTGGAGGCGAGATACGGGCCTTTTCCGTTGGCGTGGGATCTTCTTAAACCGGTTGTAGACGGTGGGTGAGCGCCGGGTCGGCCTGTTTTGTGGGCTTTGTTTTTGTTGTCCACGGAGAGGAGGGTGTTAGCCGAGGCTCCTCATTAACTGTCTGAGAATAAACACAGCAAATAAACACGGCAAACAAGCAAACATGAGAAATACTGCAGCATGCATCATTCTGCTTTAACTGTGAATGCACTGTGAATGCACTGGAAGTGTTTAGGAAACGAGGCTAGAACTGGTTTCCCATTCGCAGGGCTCTTGTTAGAATTTTTCGGTCCACCTTAAATACTGCAGCTCTTTCCCTCTGGCTCCTGTGCAACCTGTCCATTCACCTCAATGGAGCTGCTGTAGCATTTAAGGTAGAACGGTGAATTCCTGTATAGAAGCTAACTCTGGCTCCGTTCTGAGACAATTATTTAGTATTATTTACGATATATTTTGTCTCAGATTTTTCTACACATCCTTCTTTTCCCCTTCCCAACACCGCTAATGTGAATACTCTGTTTTTGTAATTTACATTGTTTAAAGAGAGGGGTGTAGTACAGGCTCACCCTAGGAGCTAATGCTCAAAGGGGAGCCCCAGTGGATTTTCAGAATTTCTGCATAATTAATACATAATTTAGTAATTAAATAAATACAGGAATACATTAATAAATCTTAACATTTCAAGATGAGTTGCCTGGTGATTCGGTAGTTGCCCCTGCTATCATAAGGTCGTGGGTTCGAATCATTGGACTGTCAGTGGGACCACTGTGGTACCCTTGAGCAAAGAAGCGTCCCCACACACTGCTCCCCACTGGAGGTAGCTCGCTGCCTCACTTGGTGAATGGGTTAAATGCAACGAAAGTATTTCACATTGTTTATGCTATGTCCTGTGATCATGTGTGACTATAAGGAGCCACTTTATATGATCATTTCTAATTGTTTTATCAGCATTTATATTTTTTCTGTTTCTATATATTTTCTATCTATCTATCTATCTATCTATCTATGTGTATATGTATGGAATTTTGGAGATGTTGGTTTTGAAGACCGCATTTTCCACATTGCTTATCAGAACGCAAAGGTTTTCCATAGTAAAACAAATCTTTTTCGACTCTAAACTGTAAATGCTTCACACCTTAGTGTGCCATTTTTAAAATTTAACTGCACACCCCCCCATAATTTATACTATTTGTGGTAGTCATCCCCCCTTTTAATCCTGAAAATCTGCTATGTTGCTCCACAATGAGTTGCCAATTGGATAAATGTGTCATTATCATGGTTTAAAATGAACTCTACATCTTTCTCGTAGGGCTGGGCGATGATACGATCACGATTAGTGATCATGATTAAATTCAGTTCGATTATGATGATCAGCTATGGGCATATTTACGCGACCACGTGCCGTACATGTGGCTGAAGGTGGATTCTGATTGACAAGTGACATTCAGAATCCACCTTACCTGTAGTGACGTGTCATGTGCAAAAGCATAGTTCACTTCTCTCTCTCGTTAGAGCCGACACCTAACAAGAGAGAGAAGGCTTCCCACTTTTTAATTTTCTTTTGGGGCTCAGCTCTCACTCTCAGTGAACTTTTTGTTTGGCAGCAATCATATGTGAGGATATAGGATCATACCATTATGTGAAAACAGAGACGTGACAACCACAACAACAATCAATT
This sequence comes from Clupeocharax schoutedeni, assembly GCA_037974565.1. Lineage (NCBI taxonomy): Eukaryota > Metazoa > Chordata > Actinopteri > Characiformes > Alestidae > Clupeocharax > Clupeocharax schoutedeni. The sequence goes on from JBBPDH010210174.1 coordinate 7,264, forward strand.
GTCATCTTTAGCGGTGATTACACCTTACGAGAAGCATTAGAAGAGGAACAAAGCTAGTACATATGCTATATCTTTTTGCTTAGCGAAAGACATGATACCTCTGTCAGCAGTTAAGTGAATTGAATTCAGGTACTTGGTTTACGTGCTGGACCAGAGGTACGAAATGTCTGGCAGGAAATATTTTTCGGAAACTGCCATACCACAGCAAATGCCGTACGATGTTGGAAACTCAGCTCAAATATATCAAATACTTTGCGACTACCTCTGACCTTTGGTCCAGTTGCACATCTGAGCCATATTTAAGTCTTACAATCCATTACATTGACGAGGAGTGGACTCTTCAAAGCACGTGCTTGCAGACGGTGTTTTTTCTGGAGGGCCATACAGCCGAAATAATTTGCCAGGGACTGGAAGATGCGCTGGAGTCTAGGGGCCTTAGTGAAGATCGGCAGGTATGCATCACCAGAGACGGAGTGTGTAAGGCTGATGGTCTTAAAGGCTGCAATGCTTTGGTCACAGCTATAGGTAAGTAGCCTAAATTAACATCTGAGGAAAAACTATAATATATAATGAGTGTTTTCTTTTTTATATAATCTTTATTTCACAGTGTTTGGCTACCTGTCCCTAATAACAGTTGCGTAAAATGATTAAGGCATTATGCTAAACAAGCAGCCTATTTTTTTGCATATTATGTTGACTTTCAGGCATGGAATAAAAGTCTTTGTAGTTTTGAGTCTAGATGTATTTTCTTATTGTGTGCTAAAAGTAATGACAGTATTTTAAACGATTGTAATGAAGGCTTTTAAACTAATTGATCTTCTTTTTTTAATCTTTAGAACGCAGTATGAATGACTGAAGAATTGACAGGGCCAAAAACGTGGTCAGTGTTTTTTCTTACTCATGGAATAAGAGAAAAGCACTAGGATTTGCCCAAGATGACCTCAAGCTACCTAAACGTAGGTTGATCACAGAATCTCGTATGCCATGATGGCACGAGTGCTGGAGCAGGAGAAGACTATTGCTGACAAAAACACAGTCACCTCAATCCCTCATGGCAGGATATTGATGTCCCCAGCTTTTCAATGAGGGGGTTTTAATGCCTGAAGATGATGACACAGTGCTTACTAAGGGCACCAAGACTGCTATCACTTCCTATTTGAATGACCAGTTCAATGATGCCCACCACAGATGATCATCTGAGCATGGTGACCCTTGTTAATTCTTGCTTTAAGACCCACTACATCCAGACAAATCAGAGGCTGTGAGGACCAATGCTGGATGAATGGAGGACCTGACAGTCTAGCCCTACTGCATCAGAAGTGTCACCTTCAATTTCACCAGTCATAATGCAGAAAAGACACTTGGCAGCTTTTTCAAAAGGCCAGTTTCTACTTCTGGTCTAACAGACCAGGAAGATGTTGAGGCTGAAACCAATCCCCTGGAATGGTGGAAGACCCATTGCACAGCATACCCCAGATTGAGCCTTCTGGCAAAGCGGTACCTGTGTATTCCTGCCACCAGCTCCCCCTCAGAGAGAGCTTTTAGCACAGGTGGCGATGTTGTGACCTGCCACAGAGCAAAAAACCTAACAATAGATTCTGAATGATGAACACTAGATTCAGCACATAGGCCTAGTATGGTTATGACAGACTTATAATCTTAAAGTTTAAATTTTTTTATTCAGTTTGTACAACTGATAAACAGGTTTACATTTTTAAATATTTACTGTGAAGATTTTGCTGTCTGCTAAAGCCATACGATGAGAAGCCTATTTTATTGTTTCAATACCTAATGTTAAACTAGCTAACTGTATTTACAGGTTACGCATATTCGCGAGTAGAAACAACGTGGACAGCCTATGGGGCATCACAATTTTTTTATTTCATTTGTTACATACTAAGCAATTTAGTCCATTGGTTTTGAGGTGTTTGCTTGGTCTTCTGTGAACTGTATTATTTAATGATTCTGCAGTTTTTACATTTAACTGCCTCTCGAAGTGGAAGGATTTGAATAAGTGCATGTTTGTTTTTATATTCTTATATTATCTCATGTTAATGCATGCCATTTGCTTTAATAAAGTGCTGAACTTATCTCTGGTTTCTTCCAGTTTCAGTCCAGATGCTTTCAAACTGGGAGTATCGAGGGGGGGAAATCGATACCGATATCGTTCAATATGGGAAAATATATATTTTTCAATATGGGAAAAGTGATCTATTTTTTGCCATATCGCCCAGCCCTACTTGATTGCATGTAGTAGTGCCTTCTCTTTTAATTATATTAGTAATCAGCAATTAGTTTTTTAAACCTTTAGTACCACAACAGAATTTCAGAACCCACACTCTGGCATTCTGAACACTGGATTTTACACAAATAAAAAAGATATTTTTCTCACTGAAATGTGCAACGCACCATCCAACTAGCAGCAGGTTCCCCACCTGACCTGTAGAGGAAGCAGTATTCCTACAGGGTGCTCTGTGTGAGCAGGTGGTGAAAAGGAAATACCAACAATGACTGTAAGCTTGACTGCTAACATCGGCCTACATAAACATTGATAGAAAAAAGAAGTACAGTCTGGGAGGTACTTCACTGAAGGACACTGCTCAAGAGGCTTCATGACACCATTTCCAGCTCATGACCACTGACATTAAGGCCTATTCAGGGCTACTTTGGTATATTCTGATGCTATTTTTTCCCCAAAAAATGTTGCATCTGACACTAGAAATGAGTGTTTACTTTTATCTCAGCTCATGGCACATGTCATGAAAGATATATGCATTTGTTTTTACACAAAAGATGAAGTCAGTCATTCAGGACATCGGCAGGCCTGACTGAGCTTTAGCCCAGTTTTCCTTTCCAGTAGCTGGTGTTGATTCTGAAGCAGCATTATGGTCTGTAAACACAGCTTTCCCTGCACTCTGCCGTTCCCCCTCAGGACACAGGTCATACTAAGTGATGCATCAGAATGAGTGAACTCTCCTTTCATAAGCGGCAAAAGAAGATTCATTTGGACTTCACTCATGTTTTGGCTGATTAACTTTGGGCACACATTGGGAAAATGCAGACACTGCAGTCAGATTTACTTAAAAATGCATGATTTATTTTGTTTACACCTTCAAATGAATTTTAAAGAACAGACTAGGATAACATGCTCTTAGACTGAAATGAGTTTTGTTTGTAATAAAACTGCTGTGCTGTTACGTAGAACGCTTCTTTCAGGTTGATTAGAAATCCGGCTGTTTTCAGCTGTAGCTTCATTATCATAAAGCTGACGTGTCTGTTTTCTCGCTTTCAGATCTCGTGCCCAGAGTTTGATTTGAATGCTGAAGACGCAACCGGCCCTCATATCACCATGAACAGGAATAAACGTGAGAAAGAGTATTATAGCATAGACGTAGGAGATTCGACGTTCACCGTTCTGAAGCGGTATCAGAATTTAAGGCCCATTGGCTCCGGAGCACAGGGCATTGTCTGGTAAGTGCTTTGAATTGCACTGCAACTTATGCTAATGGGGTAATATGAGGATATACTGTTAGTATTTCTGGCAGTGTAGGCTTCTCTGTATTTATCTCGAACACAGAGCATTGCTTGGGTCAAGAAGACCAATTATTTAGAACCTACAAACGAGGTTTACAGTAAACAGCATAGTACTTGATTACATCATTTCAATTATTTTGGCTTCCATTGTTTATGAAAACAAGATAATCAATAGGGATGCACCGAATAGTCGGCCAAATAGCGCCCCCTCCCATGTGTTTTTTGTTTTCACTCAAAATACAAAATGATTGCCAAGCCAAGTAATTCAGAACATTAATTGATTAATTGATGGCTGAAGTTGAGATGATATATTTTTGCCATTTGAAAATAATTTTAGGCTTTTTTTTTTTTCTTGTTTTTTTCCCCCTGTTTAGTTCAGCATATGACCACATCTTGGAGAGGAATGTTGCAATTAAGAAACTCAGCCGACCCTTTCAGAATCAGACGCATGCCAAGCGGGCCTACAGGGAACTAGTGCTCATGAAATGCGTCAACCATAAGAACGTAAGCGGTGTTCCTCACCACACGCACAGACACAAACACTGTGACTCGTGTGGTCACTGACTGAACATGAATATTCTTTTACACCCCCCTCCCCCTTCATATCCTCTTTATTTGTGTGTGTGTCTATGTATATGTATGTGTGTGTGTTTGTATATATACATATGTATGTACACGTGTGTATGTATAAAACCAGATTTGGGGGCATGTTTAGGGTTAACATAGAAATAAGCATGTGCTGCCTGAAGTGTCTGAGTGATTGCACTGGGGTGAAATTGAGCTTGGAGCGCAGGGGCTCAACCCTGGTGTGGAATTCGGAAAAAGTGCTTCCAGGTCGGCTAGCCTGCCCTGAGTCCCCTCGTGTGAAAACATCCAGAAAAAATATATTGCCACAAAAAAGTGAAAAGGCGGAGGATATTTGCAGTTTCCGCATCATTGTGGGGGTTTCCACGTAAAACTATGCAGAGTTAAAAAACTGAATCCGTGACTCCTGATCGGCGTAAAACTGGGGGTATGTATGTGTGTTTATGTGACGCTGTCGAACACTCTGGACATAGCATGACCATGGGCTAAAATGTAATGATTTGAAAATGGCTAAAGCCAGCACATTTCATAATTAATAAAATATTTGTCGTTACTGTGCTGGTTTTTCTCAGGTTCATGTAAACTAAATGCATGTCACCAGGAGGTACAGTGGTGGTGAACAGAACCAGACAGCACATTTCTGGCCCTAATATAGCCATTTTATTTACTATTGAACCCCACATGTCTTCTGAATGTTGAGATTGGATGCTGATGATGGTAAAATAGTACATCTGAATTATAGCCAATTTCTTTGGGGACTATCTCTCAATGCATGTAACCTCCACTGGGTTTTAGGCCAGAAGCTTCTCCTCTGATAATTCAGTGTCTCAGGCATCAGGCAGCACATTTCATAAATTAACTTTCTGTGAAGGAACTTTTAGATGTAGGCTTCTGGTTCCATTCAACACCTTTGTGACAATGGGACAATGCAGTGAGGCAGTTTTATAACATTTCCTTTTTTGTTTTCACAGATTATCGGCTTATTAAATGTGTTCACGCCACAGAAAACGCTGGAGGAGTTTCAGGATGTGTAAGTAGCACGCAGCATGCGGTGTGATGTGACTAACACGTCAAAGCTTGTTCGTTATGGGCCCGATCACACATTAACTAATTAAATGTTCTTTACATTTATATACACACAAAATGCATGGATGTGTTCTGTTAAATACCTCAAGAATGCTGTGAACAAAAATGATTTATTCTTAGTGGTTTGCTGCGGATCTCCTTCATCTTCCTCTACTGTTTATAATTCTGAACATGGCCTACATCACTTCAATTTAAATTACAGCTTTTTTAATTCCCTTCCGAATGTCTGGTGAGACATTCACATCAGAATAATTATATGGGTCTGCAGTTGAATTGGCTTTATATGATTGAAAAACATTCATTCCAAAGTTGGACTTTAATATACACTCAAAGATGGGGGGGGAAAAGTCTGAATTTTGTTTTCTGACAAAGTAATACATCCTATACAATATAGCATTTTAAACACATAGTGTGTGTGTATGTAAGTGTGTATGTGTGTTAGTATAAGTAAATTAATATATAATGCATTTTTCATGTTTGTGCTGTAAAATAAATAAAGCTCAAATCTAACACAAATATCGAAATGGTTAGTGTATCACAAGGGGTGTCAGTCTCCTGTCCTGGAGGGCACCTGTCCAACACAGTTTGATGGTTGTCCTCAAATGCTTTCGCTAAACCTGACAATTAACTGGCGAGGTGAACCAGGTGTTTCTGGGCAGGGAAATCACCAAAACGTGCTGGACAACGGCCCTCCAGGCCTGGAGTTCGATCTCCCTGGGGTATCGTATTAATGCCCAGAGGTCCATTTTCCTTGTGGTTCCATTTATTATGAATTATTAATGCCTTTTTTCTGACCCTGCTGTCTACTACTGTCGTCTGCAGTTACCTGGTGATGGAGCTAATGGATGCCAACCTGTGCCAGGTTATTCAGATGGAGCTGGACCATGAGAGGCTGTCCTATCTGCTGTACCAAATGCTCTGTGGCATCAAGCATCTACATGCTGCTGGCATCATACACAGGGTTAGTTCCTAAAGCCGTTACCATATGAAAGCAGTTGTGATATGGCAGCGCATGGCCAAGGCGGCATGTAAAGTAATACAGGTAGACGTGGTTTTCTGATCAAAACACAATAAGAGATTTTATTGTCTGTGGTCAGTCTAGTAATAATCTGTCTGTGCCCAAAAATAGTCAAAGAACGGACCCGTTCGCAATCAACATCAATGTTGACTTAGTTTCGTTTGAAACTATTTGCACAGCCTGGCAACCCATCGCAGAGCTTAAAATATTTGAAAATATTAGGGGTGGGCATAGATTAATCTTTATAATCTAGATTAATCTCATTGTAATCTTGGAATTAATCTTGATTAATCTAAATCTCATTTGAATTCTGCCGAAGGTCTACCCCCCACCCCCACCCCACCCCAATATGATCCCAGTGCCTATTTTTATAGTGTAAACCATAAATATGCCTCCAAATGTTCTCCCAGATCACTTTAATTTCAT
>JBBPDH010210212.1:0-13908 GCA_037974565.1 Clupeocharax schoutedeni
GAATATCTGTATCGGTATCGGACATAAAAAAGTGGTATCGGGACATCTCTAATTAAAAAAGTTTTCAAGTTGAAATGCTGAAAGTGTTTTCACAGAACATGGGTGAGCAGCTTTAATAAGGTTAGGCAATGGTGAAAAATGGGGGAAAAAGTGAGACTGCAAACTAAAGTGTTTTTTAAAGTTCTGGCTAAGATAATAACAAGAATAGAGACTTGTTAAGAATGTGTTAATTATCTAAAATTATTATAAAACACTGCAGAAGAATGTACTTCAGGGGGAAAGTAAAATGACAGTTGTCACTATGGTGTTAACTGTTAAAACGGTATCATGAAATTATTTAAATAGTAATATATTTAAAATCCTAAATTATTCCCCCTGTCTGCTAGGCAGTGGTATTTTAAGGGAGTGAAGGAAATGCGTAATGATGGTATCTGTACTATCATCTGCTGATCATTGTATTACATGACCCTAGATGCATTCATCGCTGGCTTTATTATTTTTTTTCCTTCATTAAATGAGTTGGAATGCAGTGACGCAAATGCTGGGACAATAGAATACCCTCTTAGTGAGTCAGTGGACAAGCTGTAAAAAGCAGCTTTTCCCAGTAATTTCCTTAGTGACTACTTGCCATGCAAATTACTGCTAGTGATTTCCTATATACTGCTTGTTCCTCTAGACCTGTTGCTGTGCTGAATTCTGATTATGCTGACATTCAGAGAACATTGTACATCGATTCCATTATGTAATTAGTCACCAAGCCATACAAAGCTAATTATTACTCATATTTACATATAGCATGTGGCTGTAATGCCAGAAAAGAGACTTGTTCTGGCCAGAATGCTCATTCAGTTTAACCTTTTTGAGCTGAGATGTCCAAGCATGAGATCACAGGGTAAAATTGGAGTATTAAGGTTGATTCAGTTACGAGAAATGGCTCTCTGCTTTGGAAGCTCATTTTGAAACTACGGTTCACTTATGACTTCTGCCATTGTGTGTGTGTGTTTCAGTGAACATCTTGTTTACTTGTTTATTCAACATCTTCATGTTTTGTCATGCCAGTGACTGTGTGCTGAGGGCAGTTTTTGAAATCATACAACCTTCTATTTGCATAATATTTTCTAGTAGTAGCTGAAAATCATGGTCTGTTGTGTTTCAGCCTTTTCAGTATTTGTATGTCATATTCGGTCTTCACTTTTTTATGATGCTTTTCTTTAGTTTGGTCCTTAGTTAATGCATACGCAGTGGGGTCAGATTTTCTACCTGAAAAAGTTCATACTTGATTAAACCACATTTCTTGTGACATGGTTTGCTGAAATGTCGATCACCAGTGAATTTTGAGAGATTGAGAGGTATTTGATTCCTGTGTGATGTAAAAAGCCATTGTTTCATTACAAATGTCCTGTCTCATGAAAGCTTCATTGCAAAGCCATAACAGAAACGGGTAACTTAACTTTCTCTCTGATATCCTACAGGACTATGAGTTTCTGTACCAGAGTGGTGTTTGCTGTATCTTTGGTCCGGGGACCAGAATCCCCCAAGCAGCAGTGGAAGTAATTGACAACATAGAGAAGAATCTGGAGAACAATCGCCAGGCTATGTAACTTGGAGATCTGATACGTCTGAGTGGAGTCTTCATGGCAGTCTCTTGAAAGTCATGGGATTGGTTATCTTGAAACAAGATGTGGGAATTTGATAATACTATGGATACTAAGCATTACTGTTGTATAGTTAAACAGTTGTTCAGTGAAGTCATAATGAAAAGGATCATTCTTCATTAGTTTGTGCTTTTGCATGCTCTGGAACCAGCAGTCACTCTTATCTTCTTTTCACTAATCTGTTTTTCTACTTTGATTTGCCCCTCTAATTTATTGTGAAGCCAGACAAACTGTATGCATTTGATTGTTTCCAGGGTCTGCCATTTCCATAATCTTTTAACTTACAGACTCTAGATCTTAATCTGCTCCTCTACACTTCATCCAAAATACACAGCCATTGCCCATTGAGTGTATAACAGAGATTTAATATAAATATATTAAGTGGTCCAAAATGAATGATTATCATCAATATGATCCAAAATGATTTTGCTCTTTCTTTGCAGTGTGGTTGGTGCAAATGCTGTGCCTTGTAGACAGACCATGTGGAAATTTATGCTGATATTCAATGAAAAAAATCGGTCAAAAATAAGCATCTGTGTGTGTTTTTTTATGACGTTTATAATATTGGCACCCTTTGCTCTAATATGCAGCACAAATAAATGATTGTGTCAGACATTGTATTCCTTTTGGGTTGTTTGTAAGTTAATCATCGATGTGTATCTATCACCAACCCTTTCAGTCTCTGTTTATAAAATGAACAACCATGAACTAAAAAGGTAAAGGTAGAAGTAGGCAGCTTTCCTGACTATATTTATTCTTTTTGCCAAGCAGTTCTCTCCTGATATAAAATTCTGCCTCCTGATAACTGAGTAGTTCCCAATAATACTTCTCTAATGCAGCTCTTGAAATAAACAGGTTTCAATGTCCTACCGAAAAATGGTATCTCTTACTGGCTTTCTGCATTAAAACAAAACCAAAGCTGTTGAAAGCACATACAATGGGATTAAGCCTAATTTTTAGTCTACACTGCATAACAAAGATTTAACTTTAACAGCAAAATGTAGTCCAGGACTTGGAATCTCTGTCCCAGAAACTGACCCAGTTAAGTTTTAATAGTAATGGGTTGAACCAATCTTATACTTAGGTTCACTCAAGGATTCTGTCAATACAGTAAAAGAAGTGATTTGGCTCATCCTTTGTAGTTCAGAAAATCAAATGCTTCAATAGGCCACTCCACAAGTTTGGGTAATCAAGGGATTTAATTTTCAATCCCCCTTTTAAAAGCTTTCAGTGGCATAGGTCAATATCACTAATACTGTTCATCTAGCAGCCACTGATCAGCCTTTATATCGATCTATCTCTCCATTGGCTATATTTAAGGAGTGTGAAGTGCAGATGGCTTCAAGTGACAAAGCCTTTATCTTAATGGATATGAATGTGGGCACAGCAGTGTGTTTCTTCAGGAAGGCTCATACTGTTAGTTGATGGCACTATGTGATGGGGGCTGTATTCTGGGTGTTTTGGCTTTCTCCCAGAGAGCGCACATGGCTCCAAAGATGTTTTGATAATGTGGACTTGGCTGAGAATTAAACTGTATAAATTGATTTTAAAATCCAGAGTTGAGGGGCTAACAGCAAAAGGCTTAGAATGGTTTCTGCACTGTATGCATTTTGAAGGGTGTTGCTAGTGTGAAGAAAATTTAACACTCTCTCCAGCAGCATCAACAGTGTCATGTTATTGCATGGGCATATTGAGGTCAGTAAGAAGGTAATGGACTTTTCTGTCAGTGTCGATTTCACAGGCTCCCTGCCACTTATCCTGTAAAATCCACTTTTGATAAGTTTCAGTAATAGGGTTGGATGTATTAACTCAAGCATTGGAATAAATCCTTGGAGGAACAAGATAGTTTCATGTCACCCCATTTGCCAGAAGCAAACCTCTTTAAAATTGCGTGTGTGTGTTTGCACAACATCCATCTGTCATAACTGCTGTCAAAACTTGACCAGTCGGACACATTTGCATCAGAGATTACCAAATCATTACAAAACACAATGTACTTAATGTGTGCTTAATTTAACCTTAATTTACCCCTGACCTTAATTCACCAAACCCCTTCATTTGAATTAAGTGGCTGTTAATTTACCTTAAAAATATATTTAAGGCATGACTGTGAAACCCCTTAATCTTAAATTTAAGGCGTTATTTAAGGGGCAAATTTGAAGATCCAATAATTGCACTTGGTAGCCTTCACATGACTGGTATTTTAGAATAAGATCCCTAAGATATGGGATTCTAAGAGTCAATGCTTAGTATATTCTTTCTTGTTGATAATACTGGTGCACTTTGGTTGGATGTTCTCCTGTAGCTGTATAAATGTTAAAATTGTTTATGAACTAGCTAGGATTAGGACCAGGGCTGGGCTGAGATTAAGGTTAGGGTTAAGGCCGGGCTTCATTTAGAGATTCTAGATTTAGAGTTTAGGCTATGGGTGGGGGTTAAATTTAGAATCAGAATCGCGTTCATTGGCCAAGTATGTGAGCAAACACATACAAGGAATATGATTCCGGTAGATGGTGTCTCTCAAGTACAACACAATAAAAACAACAACAGTGATTAAAAGATACAATATACTGAGCAGATATACAATAATAAATCTACAATATGAATATGTTATATGGATTTATATTTATGACTATAAGATAAATGTTAGCAAATATATGTAGTACTTTTGTACATATATGTTTATACGGTTTATATATGTGTGTATAAATGAACAATACAATATAGTAAACAATCTAAATCTTATATACAGAAATACAATTTTCCAGAGGTATATACCAGTGTATAGGGTTAGAGTGAGTGTTAGGTTTACAAAAAAGTTGGTGGGTATTTAGATGAACATCTACATAGTTACAGAGGCTTGCCTCCTGTTGTCACTTTATTTCATGTCATTTTAAAGACTTAAAAGAAAAAAAGAGCATTTTTTTTTTTAAATGAGTGATGTGATTAAAGCACTATCTTTGGTTCCCTAAGGCAGTTTGCAAATCTGTCTTCAGGGCCTTTCAGAAGACTCTGAAAGAGCAATAAAGAAAGAAAGAAACTCATAAACATGTATAATACTACTGTCATCCAAGCAAAACTGGTGTGTCGCCTGCTGAGTTCAACTGATTCTTGTTCACCAGGCCTCTCTGCCTGAATTATGTATTTCCTTCATATTTCTGCTGAGTTTATCTTCCTTTACTGTTGTCTGGTCCAGTCTTTTAATGACACCTGCACCAGCAGGAGGGCGTGAGACGGTTTATGAAAGGAGAGTGATGACACATTTCTAACTTCTTAAACATTATTGCCTATTCTTTTGATCTTCGAAAAACTCTGGGAGGGCTCAGGCCTGTATGTGCTTCCTCCAAGGTATGTGAACCAGTACCACATCTGCTGCTAATGCAACATCACTGGGCAATACAGCACACTAAGAGCGCTAAACCCGAGTTCTGTGACAACATGCTGAGGGAGAGGGAGGAGGCTCCCACTGAGAAAGAGCAAAGCCAGTTGTACTCTTTTGGACTCCTGCTATGCATGGCTGCAGCATTTGCTTCTTTATTTCTTATCATGTAAGCAAGAATGCATAGGCAGGAAGTGTGTCGTAAATTTAATGTAACAGTGTATAATGACAATACAGCTATTTTCATGTAACTTTAAAGCAAGAAAATGCATTAAAACAACCAAGACCTGCAGTAAATGTTTATTTTAAAACAAGGCAATAAAAGTAAATGATGCTTACCATACATATTAACTTGATGTGGAATGTGGACAGATTTACAACAGCAAAAAGACAAGCACAATATTCAAAACAGTAAACACACATATATAACCATTCCATCTCACATACATATAGTGTCCAAAAACACAGAGTTAAACCAAAAGCACGAAAGTTAAGCAATATAAGCAATAAGCCATGTGTTTATATCTTTGGATCCAAAATCCATAAACGAGGTAGAATATAATGACAATTTTCAGTGGAAAAAAACAACAACAAAGAAAGCTGCATTAAATACAAAACATTCAGTAAATGTGTCCAGAACCACAAATGCAGCTGAAAGTTAGTTAATGGGTGTAAGATATTACAGATGTTTACAGCTCATTAAAACAAGGGCTGGGCTGTTGTAGCTACACTTTGAGCATCTATTAAGGCTTACGGTGGAAATCCGTAATTCGTAATAGCTTGATCATATTTAATTTAATAACATAACATACTCTCTGCCCAAATGTTTGTAGACATCTGTTTCCTGATTCTTCTGAAACAGTGGGAACTAATATAGAGTTCAAAGTAATGATTTATGCTTCATTTTGTGTAAGAATTTGGGTTTAGCAGATGCCTGGAGAACTCTACCAACTGGAATGCATAGAGCTGACAATATAGTTCAATGGAGGATGGACCATGATCTGGGCCATTGTTCAAGCCTGGGCCCAGCCCCTTATTTCCAGTGAAGGGTTGTTTTATCTTAATACTGTAAAATACACATTATATGCTTCCAGAAATCCCTTTTCTGTTCCAGCATGACTGTGTCCCCATGAAGTCCACAAATTCTTGGTTTGACGAGTTTGGTGTAGGGAAACTTCAGTGACCTGCACAGAGCCTTGACCTCTGAATAACTTTGGGATAAACTGGAAAGTTGCACTGAATTCACAAATGCTCTTTTGACCAAATTGGCATATATGCCCCAAAAAACATTCAAAAACCTGGTAGAAAGCCTCCAGAAGGGTGGATGTTATATCATCAAAGGGGAGACATCTTCATGTTAATTCCAACTGTTTAGCAATGGGATGTCTAAGCTCACATACATGTGATGCTCAGGTGTCCATGTACTTTTGGCCGTATAGTGTAGTCACAGATGTCACAGATTAGAAGGCGCATCTGGACACGGTTGATCATATATTATTTGGTTAATATATGATATATATGATCATAAATGATGATATTGATCATTTATTTGGTTACATCTCTACTCGATGGATCTCTATTACATCTCTACTCGATGGATCTCTGTTACATCTGCATTTTCTACTCAACCGCTGACCCTGACGAACCAGTATCAAAAGTTCACTGCACATTTTGCACTCCTCTAAATGATAGTATGCATGAAATTTGTTCTGAAGGCAAAAGATACATAAAACACATGCAGAAAACAGCAATAAAAACAGTAATGTGTCCCGGATTTGTATTTCAGTAGAAACACACACACACACACACACCCACACACACACACACACACACACACACTCTAGTGCCTTGAGCGTAGGATATGATTGATTTTATTCTTTCATTCTCATTTAAAGCTACAGACACTTTTGGTCATCTGATGCTTAATTCCTTGGGTGATGATAAAATCTCACAGTCACAGGATACCTTTGTTATCTGCATTTCTAAAATGTGTATTTTTTCCACGAAAGACATTTCCCCTGACTTGCTCTACTTCTTCATCACGAGGAGACCGCTCCGGCATGCTTTGCGTGGAACCTTTGAGGTTATTGAGCTGCGTTAAGGTTATTTATGAATCAGCAGAGACTAAATGTGTGGACGTGTATCTTCTGTATATTTCACAGCTTTCCAGATGCCTTCGAAGTTAAAAAAAACATGATTGAGAATTTAAATTGGTGCAAACATGGGTACACATCTGTGTTCTTTAATAAAAACGGAGAATTTTGCAATTATTTCTATATAGTATATGAAGAACGACAATGATATGGCACAGCAGATGTCATGTGTAACTATTGGGAAAAAATGTAATAAAATAATTGTTTCTTGAATATCTTGATTTGTGTTGTGATTAGATATTATTTAATAAACTACTTCTGTGTAGATTCTTGTATGGTTTGTTTTTTTCCCTTTATGCGATACTTTGTAGACAATGATTTACTATTGATTTCAATTCCATGACTATATTTAGGAAGATAACATGGATGTAGAGATAAATTGTGTCTCAATTTCTTTACTCTTTTCAAGGTCCTCGGCTAGGTTGCTCCGTTCACATACCAGGTAGATGGCATTTCGTGATGCACAATTTGGTCGAGAGGGGTCGTATATCTCAGATTTGTTGCACAGGCGCAGAAGCTGTTTAACCTCTTGCCTGAAAGTCTTGCTGAAGATGTAGTAGATAAAGGGATTGTAGACAGTGGAGGTCTTGGCGAAGAGACAGGGCAGCATGCTGATATGAGGAGGGATGGAGGCACTTGAGTAGTAGATGGACCACAAGCTCACTATCCCATAGGGGGTCCAACAACCAAGAAATCCAAAGCTGATCAGGATGGCAATCTACAAAAACAAGATGATACAATTTTTACTTACTCAGTTACTCAGGGAACCATGAAATATGTTAGAAGGCCTATTTTACTGGGCTGTTCAACAGGACTGGGTGGTCCCTTACATGTTTAAACAATAACACACACCTTAGCCCATCCACAACATTTATCACTGGTCATCTTCTGACCACTGGACCAATGCCAGCTAGATAATATTCGGGAATTTGCTCTATAATTGCTCAGGGGATCTTTCAAAATTCCATAGGAGTAATTAGATAACAGATAAACAAAAGTTCAGTAGCAGATAAACATGAGTATTATAGCAAGTCTGAGCAAAGTGTACCTATTCTGAGATCTCGAATAAAACTCAACTAATAGAGGAGACGAATGCAAGGAAACTTTTGCTCAGGAGATGCAAGTAAATAAAGGTTATGTAACAAACGTCACAGAGACAGAATAACAGAATAAAATAGAACAAACTGCCCTTCATGAGCATTTGAAAAAGCCTCAAAAAGCCTGATATGTACTGATATGTACTGCCTGCTCATGCAGGGCTCTGAAAGTCAGTTCTAGGATTTTAAACTGAATTTTAATTCAGCCGGGAGTCAGTAGAGATGAGATGAAACAGGGGTGATGTGTGATCATTTATATGTGCTAATTAAAAGCCTGGTAGCTGAGACATATCTGAGTGGCAGGAAATCTCTCTTTTTTCTTCAAGCAGGTGAAACACTAGAAGATGCTTAGGCATGGCAACAATCTCTAAATTGGTACAATAGAAATGTTGATCAGTGTGTGTGTGTGTGTGTGTGTGTGTGTGTGTATATATTAGCCGTACTTTCTAAGAGGAATGAAAGATAAATTGATCTGAGAAAACCTCTGAAGATGTGTTGTGGTGTGTTAGCAACAGATCTTTTAAGTCCTGTAAATTTGGGGTGGGGTCTTCATGAATCTATGCTAGATCAAATTGAGACCTGGGGAATTTGGAGGCCAAGTCACATGAACCCAGCCTTGCACATAATATAAAGGAAAACATCACATGGATGTCATCATTCCATGTTTCTTCAATTTCAAGAATTGATTGTTTGCTTGTTGCTGAATATCTCTCAACCTTTGACTATTGCATGAATATTAAACATGAATATGAACATTAAACATGTCCAAAATGCCTCATAACAAGGTACTCCAAACAAAAAATGCTACAGAGCTACAGAGCTACAGGTTTAATGGGGCTAGTACAGGCTCTGTGTTTGACATCAATAAGTTATTGTTCTGTGTTTCTCCTATACCATGGTGCATGCATTATCTGAATTATCAGAAGACGGCATCTTCTCATTATACACAAAAGATTTGCTTTATGAGAAGGGAATCTATTTTAAACTCTTCTTCATGCCAAATGAATGTCATGAGCACATGCTACAGGATGCAGAACAAATTAGTATAATGTAAAGGAGAAGACTCAGATCTCACAATAACTGTAGATTCATATCTTTACAAGTTTGCTTGAAGAAGCCTTCAAATGCAGACCTTGAATCTAGTTTCTTCTCCTGGATTTTGTAATCACTGGGTGTGATTCAAGACCACAAACTGGATGTAAGGCCCAGAGTTGAAGATATATGGGTAGTATGACATTTCACTTAATGCTGTTACTAATGAAAGCATAAGGCTGACACCTAATACATGCGTTTCAGATACATATAAACACCGCATCACAGAATAACTGGCAGCCGTGATACCGATGATACAGAGTCTTAGTTCAATGAAAATAGAACATTTTTTCCCCCTTTGAACCATATTCTCACTCTGCATGGGGTAAATATATATTTTTTATTTTGCAGTTTCAAACATCACATTTTCAGATTTAATTATTTCCCTAATTGTGGAAATTCTTTTCCAGATGTGATGTGATTTGAAGGGCATTGTCTGGAAATAACCTGGGATGGCCAGGTTCATGGAGAACATGCTAATGACGAAGGACGGGCTGTGCTCCTTCATCTCGCCCCAGGCCAGCGTCCAGGACAGGCCGAATGGCTCAGGGCCGTACCTGCCCTAGCCCAGCAAAGGGAAAACAGCCCATAACAGAGCATACATTTGAAGGGCATTGTCTGGTTAATGAAGATCCACAGACTTTTCTCTCAGTTCTTTTGTGTATTTTCTAATCTTGCACGTGTTGAAAGATGACTAAGAGTGCTTGGCCTCCCTGTCACATTACATTTATACTCCAGTAAAAAAGCCCCTTCTTATAGACTCAAGGGTTGCTTTAATAAAAAAAAGCAACACGTAAATAGAAATGTCAGGTATTTGCATCATGAAGGTATCTATTATCTCAATACCTATTACCTCTAAAGAAAAGTGTTTAATTTTGATGTGCTTATTGTCACCATCATAACCAGGTCTCATACCTCCAATTATTTTGTCTTTTTTCTATACTGCATGAAAGCACTAACTACCCTCTACCTTGTGCAGAAATGTATAGAGATTGAATTTTCCTGTAAACATAGCATTTCAGTGATGCAGCAAATTCATACAAATAATGCACATCATCATCAAATGATGTTACTGATGTAGATGAATAGACATAGATATGACTGATAAATCTCTGACTCACCACCGTAAGCCGGCGCTGCATCTTAACAGCGTTGGAGATAAGGTTGCCACTGTCCATGGACCTGTATGAGACATAGAGCCGGAAGGCGATACCAAAGTAGCAGGAGATTATGATGACGGCTGGGATGGCCAGGTTCATGGAGAACATGCTAATGACGAAGGACGGGCTGTGCTCCTTCATCTCGCCCCAGGCCAGCGTGCAGGACAGGCCGAATGGCTCAGGGCCGTACCTGCCCCAGCCCAGCAAAGGGAAAACAGCCCATAACAGAGCATACAGCCATATGCCCACCAGCAGCACATGCACCTTCCTCTTACTGATCTTCTCCTCTAAACACAAACAGGTACAGAAGAGGCAGGGTGTGGAGGATAGAGACTCATGTGAATCTGAACACCTCATGCAAAACATTTGTATCCATTTTTATCAGCTGTACTGATATCTGTGGCTCTAAATAGTCTTTAAAGAGTCTGAGTAATCAAAAGTGTTTTTGTTTAGCTTTAGAAATTGATGTAATATATCCTACTGAAAAAATGTCCAGTACTAGGTCAAACTGGACAAAGCAACATGTTTTGTCCATCAGCTCTATGTCTGCAGTATTTGTACAATCTGCAATTATGATGTATTGCAAAACAACAGATTAGAAATTAGAAAATGCAATATTTGAGCAAAGTGAAGTACAAGTTTTATGTCAGGACAAAAGCAGAGAACATACACTGAACAGGAAATTACACAGAAGCTGCAACAGACAAATACAATATCAACCTTTTTTAGCATTTGTTGGGGCACTCATTACATGGTCTATCATGTTTTACATGCCTGTATGAGACCCATTTACTCTTTCTTTTTGTTTGTTTTTGAAACTCCATTTTCCATTTCTTTTCTTTTGACTTAACAGGAATTATAATATATTCTATTTTACTATTTATATACAGTTATCTAATATCCTTAGAAATATTCATTTTAGCCATTTTAGATGCTTTAGATGCACATCATTTAGATGTTGGTGTCTCTTTAAAGGAATTTCAATATTCAACAAATTCAATACTGATATGTCTGATATGATAGTACTTGATTTTAGTAACATTAAAATGAAAATATTAAGCATAAAGGCATGAACTGCACTATTTTGTCATGTGAAAGAAACTGGCTTTTCCCTCTCTATCTAGACTAGTCCCATGCCTAAACGCCTGTTCTTCAGCTCAGTTATGTTATTTCCAACAGTTCATGCTGACATTTTAGAGAAGATGAGGTCTATTTCAGAATAGGTGAATCTAATTACCCAAATATATCAAAAATGCTGTTTGAGACATGCACATCATGGGTTAAATATGGATTACCAAGAAATAGCACTGTTAACAATTCGGGCATAATAATGCATATTTTTGGGTTTTTCGATTCTAAGGTCAAGTTTTAAACACATTTGTAGTCCTTAGTAAGTGTAAAAATGCCATATTCCTGCAGTTCTCTAACGATAGTAAATACTAAAGAGGTAATTTCAAACAAATGTGTTCTTAGAAAGTTCTTAGAAAATAGAGATGATTCTAGGAAACAGTGATCTTAGAAAACTCAGCTATAAACATAAAAAAATATACAGAATGCACCCAGATGGTTAGTTCTTAACAGTATTAGTGGTTTCCATAGATAACAAAACAGAGGGGATCTAAATTTTGTAACAACTTCTTGCCTTCCAATGTTTATACCAGGAATAACTGTAATTTATGAGGCCTTCTGGCTTACATTTTCAAAAACTACACTGAATGTTTTTCTCCTAAAGAACAATTTGAAAAAATATATGAAATAATTTGTAGTCATGTAGCTTCTCAAAGGGCCTCTTAAGTGAAAGTTATCCCTGCTATCTCTGGTACTAGCATTTGAAAGAGAGAATTTTTGCAGTCCCACTACCTCCCTGCATGAAGCTCAGTGATTACACTTGATTTTAGCAATCTATTTAATTCTGTATTCTCAGAATGCAAAAGTATTCACTGTTAATCTGGAGTATCATAGTCAAGGCCAGCATTAATATTAAATACTCAGCGGAGAGTCACCTAAACTAGAACTGGCACATCACTGAACCAAATGACACTCTCATAATGAAATTACAATAATTTTAATTAGAGACCAATGCTACATTCCAAGCACTCGAAATCACAGGAATTGTGGGAGTAGGGAGATCCATGTATTCTTCAGCCCAAGATGAGGTTCTGTAAGCTTAAGATATCATTATTTATTCATCTTATTCTAAATCATTATACTTTATATGTTTATATGTTTGTTTTTGTCTCAATTTGGTAACAGGCAGGCAACAAAACGCAGGTAAATGTGAAATAGGTTCTAAGAATGGAAGCTTGAGGTACTTACTAGATGGCTTAAGAGTCAGGGACACAGAAAAACGCACTACAGCCATGACCGTCAGGGTGGCCACACTTGCCACTCCAAAGAAGAAGCCCATGAGGCCGTAGTAGACACAAGTGGCATTGCCCCCTAACCAGGCATGGTTCCAAGATGACACCACAGCCAGGGGGTACATGGAGATGGCTGCACCGATGTCTGTCACTGCCAGGTTCACACTCAGAAGCTCTGGAGGCTTCATGTGGGAAGATCTCTTGTATGCCATAACAAGTACAAGCAAATTCCCAAAGATTGACAAAATTGCTGCAAGATAAGAGGAAGAAAATTAGAGCTTGTTTGGCAAAGTGGATGCATCTATGTTCAGATGGTTTTATTGACAAAAAACAGCATCATTATATGGTGTTATTCTCTAAAGTAACATCTAATGGTGCCTTCATATTGGACAGAATCCATTCTCTTTGTTATGGTAGCAGAATTGTGATATGAGTATAAAGTGGGTATTTCAGGTGGTCAAAACATACTAGTTTGCAATGCTCAGTGGATAGTGGATGCACCTTGAAGTAGCAGCAGTGACACTGACATGACACATGGGGTGTGTGTGTGCACGCACGTGTGTGTGTGTGCGTGCGTGTATATATACAGTAATCCCCTGTTATTCATGTGTATACATGCCAAGAGCGCCCACGTATTATGAAAAACCGCATTGTTGGCTTTCGGTAAAGAAATGCCTAAAAATGCCTATTTAAACCCAGTTTAATACATTCCCCCTGATGAAAATATTAAGATATCCCATAAAGACTCTACTGTGATACATGCACAGGTCACTGGACAGACACTGGACGGCGACTGATCTCAACAGCCGCTTATCATTTTTATTTACAGTACAGTAAAAAAACTACTGGGGTTTAAAAAATGAAAATCAAGAGAAACACTCAAGATGAGCTTCTGGAAAAGAACAGCTGTCCGATGCGAGGCGGCCCTTGGTGTTAGGATTCCGGTCAGTGGCACGTTAGCCACTGCTTTTGTTTTGGGGTTTTGGGGCTTTTTATGTTCTGATTTTGGCAC
>JBBPDH010210238.1:0-13906 GCA_037974565.1 Clupeocharax schoutedeni
AAGTAAAATATTTTATTTCAAATTATATATTACATTGTGCATTGTTTGAATGCTAATTAAACATGTTCATAGTTTTCGGTTTTCGGCAAAGTGTTCCCCATTTTCGGTTTTCGGTTTCGGTCAAAAAAAAAAATCCTTTCGGTGCATCACTAATAAAAATCAACAAAATCTCACAGCTACAGACAACACCAAAAAATGGTGATAAATGTTTGACCGGAATCTTCCATATTTCAAAAGAATGGTCCTCATCAGAAAACCCTTCTGAGTTTGAGGGGGTTTGTGGAAACACATCCTGTTGTCTGAGTGAAGGTTTGTTCATTTAAAAATAAAATCACAGTATTATCATTCTGTCCTAAACCAGAGGTCCCAATTTTGAAGTGTAAAAATATTTAATTGATTATCGGAGTCTGAAAGATATTTTATTTTGGGAATAAACACCTCGTCTCCGTCACGTGATTCGGCACATCAAAGAGTTAGCCCACCAGCTAGCAAACATGAGAATAAAACAAACATTTTGTTTTTAGTTGTATCTGTACCGTGAAAATATTATTTTACGTGAAACTGGTCTGTGGCGCAAGAACATTTGGAGGCTGCTGCACAAAACTACATCTACACGTCAACTTAATCATTATTACAAGCTGCATATGGTTTGTTTTGGGGAGATTTGAATTAGAATAATTTGCAGCTACGATGCTAAATGACACCAAATCTGTCTTAACATCTGGGGTGAATGGAAAATTGTGTAATTTTTAAGTCAGAGTGGGATAATGTCTGGTTGCAGAGCATTTATAGACAGGTGTGTCGCACTGTGTTTGTGTGTGTGTATGTGTGTGTTTGAGACAGAGAGCTAGAAGCTAGATCAGTACTTGAAGGATACGGAGAGACAAGTTTCTCTTCACCTCTCTCTTCTAATCAGCTCCCCCCTCATCCGCACGCTTTCCCTTCTGCCAACATTTCAGAGCTGTTTCCTCCCTCCGCAGTCCTCCTCTCTCCTTCTCACACTCTGCAGAGAAAAAAGTTTTCGTGAGAAGTGACAGCTGGGGCCGCGTGCTCCACTGACTCCTTAACCACAATACAGCCACTCACACCCCACCGCTCTACTTAGCCGCGGTGTTCGGAATGTCCCATCCTTTTCAGCTGTAATTATTTCAATACTAATTCAATATTCAGTGTCTAATCAGAAGCATGAATAATATTTAAATCTCATTAGCTTTGATTACGCTGGAAAGTAAAAACGCTTGAGGCATTTGATTACAGCTGTTAATCTCATGTGACTGTGGCTCAAAATCAGATTATCACCAAAACTGGGATTATTATGTGGTTTTCTTTCAATGGAGGATCATTGTTTAGTGCACTATGTGGACAAAAGTATTGGGACTCCTAAAAGGGACATTGCAGTCAAATACATAGATTTTAATACGGAGTTTCTGTGTGAATGTGTGTCCATTCATTCTGTAGAACATGTATGAGATCAGGCACTGATGTTGGAAGACCAGGCTCGCAATCTCCGTTCCAGTTCATCCCAAAGGTGCTGGAGGGGGATGAGGTCAGGGCTCTGTGCTGCTAGTCAAGTTCTTCCAGTGAACTTGTCCAGCCATGTCTTTATGGATCTCGCTTTCTGCACTGGGACACAGTCATGCTGCAATAGAAAAGGTTCTTCCCCAAACTGTATCCATGACGTTGGAAGTGGGGTGTTGTCCAGAATTATTCAGTCTGCAGAAGCACTATGATTGACCTTCATTGAAAATAAGAGATCTAGCTCAAACCCTGGAAAACAGGTGTGTCCCAATACTTTTCTCCATATACTGTACATTTAATATGGATAATCAGTGAAAAAGACCTGTGCAATTAAAGACAATACTTTTCATCTTAAGCCTGCAGTTTTAACTGTTTTGACACCAGAAATCTTAAAGGAAATCACGTCACACCACTAGTACATCATTTAACTTTTTTAAGCATACATATTTAATGCTTTGCTCATATTTTTGTGAGGTGCTTTTTAAAGTCTTCTTTGAATTTCCATTCAGTGAAACACTCTGATCCAGCTCTCAGTAACAGCTTTTGTAATCATGTCATCTCTGTTTTACTGATGTAAAGGAGGTGCAATCCCTTGGTATAAAACTGCTATGGTAATTACTTTGCATTGAGGTCATGCTGACTTGAAAAGATTAAGAAATTGTGTGGCAGAAACATCCTACGGTGACTGGATTTCTTTTTTATTTATTTATTTATTTTTTTATTAGTCATTACCATCACTTTTAGTCATTAGAGATCTAAAAATGAAAACAGCAGTAATTGTCATTGGAAGCCTAAACTGAGGATCACCCCTAGACCACCCTCAAGCAAAAAAAAGTCACTTTAGTCCCTGACATGTCGGCACAGTTATGATGAATAGAAAGGCCTAATTGATTGAAAGGGGGAGCCTCACTAAAAGAGAATAATAAAGGGCACATCACTAAAAGAGAATAAAAGGGGAAGAAGAAAGAACATGTGCCTGTCAGAAACGTACTTGTTAGCAGCATTGCGCATTAGCATTCCTTTCACCCCCAGCACTTCTTTTGGACTGAAAACCCCTGCATTGCACCAAGCGGAGGGGAAATTCCTGCGGCGTTTCTGTGTCTCTGCCTCCCTTCATCTCCATCCCTTCTAACCATCTGTTAGATGGAGCTAGGATTTGCCCCTTGTTTGCAATTATGAGCCAATTTTCAAGAGAACACACTACAAAAGTTCTGGGAAAAATTCATTTTATACCATTATCTCCCTTTACCCAAAATGTGCTCAATCAGGCAAGTCGTGACTGGTGCCCAAAGTTTGCATAATAGATGTAGCAGCCATCTTAAAGGATTAATGTTGTCTTTTTTCATAGGTAACAGGAAGTCTTTCACTGTTAGAAATCACACAAACAAGTCTGTTTGAGTTTAACTAGATTTTGCACTGAACTGTTTCTCTAATACAGCTTTGATTGGGTGTAATCAAAAATATCACAGTGCAAAAAAATGTGACAAAGTGCTTCATGGACTTGTGATAATGCATCATTGAGAATAAGAATAGAATGTGGAAATGGTTGGGGACACTAATACCCTTGCAAACATCTCAGTTACCATAGCAACTGGATACCAACATTTTAGCAACAACCTCCAATAACACAGTAATCACATAGCTACACCTTAGCAAACACCTAGAACACCACTATAGCAGTCTTGCGACGTTATTGACAACATTCAGTTAATGCCTACATTTAGGATTAGGTATAGAATTTGTTGCAGTAAAATTGCAGTAAAAAACTCCTGATATTTTGCAGTGATCTTCCAGAGGTACCCAACAGTGTTGTTTCTACATAACAACAGTGTTGTTTCTACATTCTATAGAGTTCATCTGCACTGTTTTGGCTCCCTGTTCCCTAAGGAGGTGGCAGAGGAGAGAAGACAAGCAGTGAACAAACAAACAGTCTCAGTTATTATTCATTAGTTAACAGCTACAGGGAGGCTACCTCCTCTCTAGCTTTCTCCAGTTTCTGTAGATAAAATTCAGAAAACAAACCTTTAATAAATGTAAATGACCTGATTTCTAAACTCAATAGACCTCATGACAGCTGGAGTAATAGGGTAGCCGGTGGCCTAGTGGTTAGAAATGTGATCAAAACATTTTGGTTATTAATAACTTTCAGCCACTGCAGTAGGTGGCCATGTATGTTATTAATAACCAACATTCGAACTAAAACATAAACCCAAACATTTCAGTAAGGATTATAAATTTGTCTCTTTGTTTTTCTTAATGCAACACAAACTGAAGAAAAACAGATATGGATGTTAACCAATGAATAATAAGTTACTTTGCTGTCTGTTTACTCTGTTTGTCTTCTCTCTTCTGTCATCTCCTTAGGGAACTCTGGTTAAATATTACATGCTTGCATGGCCATTTCGGATGAACGTTTCATAGTAGACTGCTTCCGACCATGAAAATGGTACTAGACTTTTATATCAAAAATGTATAGTCTGCTCCATCAGCTAGGGTGGTATCGGGCCGCTATCCCTGCAGGGGATGCTGGTGTGAATACGTGTGAGAGAGAGAGAGAGAGAGAGAGAGAGAGAGGGAGAGAGAGAATTGGGAGGCAGCAGGTTAGACTGGATAGTTTCTCTTCGAGAGCTTAGAGCACTGAATGGGCTGTGGTGATTCAGAGTCGAGTCCTGTCTTTGTCCGGAAAATGTCCAATTATGTCACTTATATGCTTTTTTTCTCTCTTTATTTTCTAAAATGGGCGTGTGTTTTTCTTTAAACACTTCGCAAGCCGCAAAACTCAAATCTCCCTTTTTAACATTGAGAATACGGGAAATATGACTGTGTCATTAACCAACAGCAAAGAGAATAGTTCTTTTTTAATAGCACAAAGAGATCCAAAGAATTCCAGGAGCTCTTGCTTATGCTTTTGCTCCAAGCATTAACAGAAGAAAACAAATAATTTAGTTTCAACTAAATCTGTAAAACTCAGTGAAAGAAGGCTTTGGGCTTTGTTGTCTCCCTTTAGCACAAATGGAAACTGTCCAAGAAATACAGAATATGTGTCTTTATAATACATATGGTGAAGAAAGAAAAGCTATTTTCTCTTCCAAAATTGCTTATTTCCCCAGCCCTTGTAGCATGTGATAGTTATTTAGAATTTTGTAAACACAAGGTTTAGTAAAACCGAGGAAAGTCATTTCATTGTTTGTACTTTCCGCTGTCTGAATTGTTGTCATCAGACTGGCTGCTTGCTTTGACTTCCATCTGGCAGATTAGATTAATAATGAGTTCAGTCACTCACTGTGAAGACATTCTCCCAGTAGCAAAGAGAGCCACAGTTATGAGTAACTCAGCTGACCGGTCCAGATGTGCTCACCGGATGTCAGTGTGTAGAGTGGATGAATGGCACTGTACCGTCCAGTGAGCTGTAGCATATCGGACAAGCGTTTCCATGTCAGTTGTCAGCTTTAGAACTCCCTGTACATCTGAGTGCAAAAGCATCTCTTACGGTAGCACCACATCTTCATTCAAATGTACTGAAACTCTGGCGGTCCAGATCTGCACACTATTAACAATGTAGGATTGTAACTCATTTAATCACCTTGTAAAACAAATATAGCTCAGAAACATCGCAAAATTCAACAACTAGCCTATAAAAATGTCAAAAAGATTAAAAATGCCAAAAGAAAAAACAACAAACCTTCTTCACCATAAGTTGTTTTTTTTTGACAGCATTTTTCTCACTATTTTTCTCACTAATTTGTTCAGGTTAATTTTCAACCAACTGGTCAAGACTCCTCGCAGTCACACATTTCTTCCAACAAGGAGGGTGAAAGGGTGAGGGTGGATTTCTAAATGATCTAAAGATCATGACTAGTATTTGTGGAATGGACCCCCAATCAAATCCAGCTCTAGAGAATAGCTTAAATGCCACAGAATGTGACTGCTGTGGTATTGTCTGCTTAAGGAACTGATTACTTTCCTCAGAATTAGGGGTTAAATTAGGGTGGAGTACACCACAGCAGTGCTCTGACACCTGACAAACACAGAGCTCTGGGTCTGTAGTCTGGTGAAAAATACCTCACCACACCTTACATATGTTCCACTGTATACAATGGGTATTAAAAAGAATCACCCATTTCACAATATTCACATTTTGTCACTTTGTAACTGCAATTAAGACACTAATAAAAAACCTCCAGCTGCATTTACTCAGTGCAACTTAAAGCATCCAAATGAAAGATATGAGAGCAACAGAAAAACTTGCATCACTGAGAAAAAAAGGGTCACCCCCCTCCTTAAAAACTCAATCTTGTGTAACTAACCACCTTCTCCATTGCACACCAAGCTAATTGGCTTCTACCTGTGATCATTTGTAATAATTTTGATTAGTTCGGCAGAAACAAAAAGCTTTTCCTATAGAATTTCAGTGCTTGGTACAATTGAAAGTAAGGAGTCAGCTATGAAGGTCAAAAGAGCCCGGGGATAAAGTTGTGGACAGACACAAGTATGCAGAAGAATTCAAAGCGTTTATTAATCCTAGAAGCACAGTAAGGTCTGTAATTAAGAAGCGGAAAGGGCTTGCTACTTCTAGGACCCTTCCAAGATTAGGCCATTCCTCTAAACTGGATGTGTGGAGGAAACTGTTCAGAGGGGTTACTAAGAGCCCAAGTGCAACTTTGAAGTAGTTACAGGAATTCATGGCAAAGAGTGGCCAATGTTGCATGTGACAACATTATCACAAGATCTGTACAGATGTAGCTTGTATGGAAGGGCTGCAGGAAAAAAAATACTTTTCAAGAAAGGCCATTTTAAGTCTTGACTGAGCTTTGTGAAAAACGCACCTTGAATATTTTGAGACCAAGTAGGAAAAGTTGTTATGGTCAGATTTTGAACTATTTTAAGTATTTGCCCTCAACACCAAATGGTACATCTGGCAGAAGGCCGATACAGCTCACCATACAAAGAACCCCGTGCCTGCAGTAAAGCATGGCGGTAGCAGCATCCTGTTGTGCAGGGACTTGAACGCTTGTCAGGATAGAAAAGTGAACGGGCCACATTTCTTGAGGAAAACCTGCTGCCCTCTGCTAGAGAGTTGTCAGTGGGAGGAAGGTTCACCTTCTGTAATATTACAGTGACTCAAATCGCACAGCAAAACTGTCCACACTGGCTGAAGGAGAAAAAGGTGAATGTTTTTGTGTGGCCTGGGCAGAGCCCAGATTTAAACTTGAACTCTGTGAAATTATTTTAAGACTGCAGTCTATCAGTCCAGCTTGAAAAATTCTGTTAAGGCAAATATTGCACAGTCTAGATGAACAAAGTTGGTGGAGAAGTACCCCAACAGACTCAAGGTAATTAGAGCATAAGGTGGTTCCACAAAGTACTGACACAGTGTGTGATCCCTTATCTATCTCAGTGATTCTAGTTCTTTCTTTCTTTATTTATTTAGGTTTAGTTAGCTGTTGCTATCATACCTTTCACTTGGATGGTATAAGTTGCCTTGAATAAACACACTGATTTTAGTGTCATTTCAGACAACAAAATGTGAACATATTGAAGGTAGTGATCCTTTTCTATACTCACTGTAAATGAGTTGCCTACATTATTTGCTGTTATTCATCCCGTTAAATCCAAAATAATTCCAAAGCATTCCATCACACAGCCGGAACAGCGTTTGAATGGCCAGATACTACTGGATAAACTGACTGCAGTCTTTTGAAAACAGGAGGCAGCTGTTCTAAGCACGCACTTAAAAGGCCAGGAAGGCTTCTTGATGTCAGACAGCATCATTGTTTGGAACAGCTTCATTTTGCCAGTTTAAAAGCTTAAATGTTCTGAAAATATCTTTGAAATACTGCAGTTTTGATGCCAAAATAACAAACAAGAATGACCTAAAACCCTCAAGAAAATAAATTTAATGAAAGAAAGGGTGATTAGTTTTAATAGCACTTCTAGTAATGAAACCTCTGTGTAATTCCAATTATTCTGAACAGTGTTAACTACACATGTTGTTCACACTTTTAAGAAAAATTATTATTCCACCTCCAAAATTTCCTCTTAAATTGAACCCCTGCCTGTATTGGAGCTCCAACTATAAAGTGATTTATAGTGACTAGTGATTGAGGGACCACCTGGAATAGTCTGTCTCTGTAAGGTCACGGGCTAAACTAACAGTCACTAAACATCTGGGCTACCGCAGGACTCTGCAAAGCTTTTCTGTTCTAAATAAAAACATGGCCTGCAGGGTGGTGACAGTGGGAGAAGCTCAGTGCGGCTGTAGGTCCAGTGAAGGAGCCGGCCTGGCTACAGAGGATGCATTGTTGCTGCTTTCACGCTAGCCAGTGAAACTGGTTATGTAATGTCTGTGACCCCCTCATGCAGTCTCTGTTTTTTCCCTGTCATTGCAGATCTCGTCATCCGGGTGGCGAAGGATAAATTCGGAGCCATCAACTCAGAGTACCAGAAGGTAAGAGGCTGTGGAGTGTGCTTGTGACTGCACCGGAGACTCCAGGTGACCCACCAGCGCAGTTGGGCTGTGAGAACATTGTCTACCCGTATCTGTTCTCCGACTGGCCGCTAATTGCTTGTGAAAGCGAAGGAGAGGAGCGCTTCCCCCCATTATACTATCGTGGCGCAAGGGCTGCTAATTGCTTTTGGCATAATGCCATATATTTTGTATCAGACATTAATTACGCAGCATCTCTCCTTTAAAAGCAAATCTCCTTTGGTGGAGGAGATGAGAGATGTTAAAAAACCCTTAATGATGAAGCGAACATGTCTTGAGCCACATGCCTGAAGATGTGCTGCCTTATCTGTACACCTTCCTTCTGTCCTGTTTTGTGTAGGGCTGCAATGAATATTTGATCAAATTGACCTGATTGATACATTTACCACTTCTATAAAAGTTCAAAAATTTGAGGTGGCTGTATTGGTACATTTTTCAAGGTACAGTATTGCATTTCCTATCATGTTGTCTTGCTGGCATGCTTCGATAGCTGTCCAAAGCAGTGGGAAATTTCACTTTCCCTGTTTATCAGAATCAGAAACCTTATTGATCCCTGAGAAAATTGCTTATGTTACAACTGCACAGTCACAAAAAGACAGAAAAAGAAACAATATAAAATCCAATTAAATCCAATATATTGAATAATAACATTAATTAAAAGAAACTACACAACAAATTACTGATTTCCATCAGCATTTTGTTAATAAATCCCTGTTATACCTTTATCTTTACTTTGTTGGTTTAATTTCATACTAACCGCTACAGCTATTACTATAAATAATAGCACTGTAGTCAAACTTTTGTTTTGCTGGAATTAAAATAAAACACATTTGACCATTTCTTATCTGTTATTGCTAGAAGAATTAAAAATGAAAATATTCGACAATTGCAGCCCTGGTTCTGTGTTGGTGAGGAGGCGTGAGAAGTGCTGTGATTCCTCTTTAACCATTCACTCATTATCTTTGGTTACGTTTTCCTCGTTACACTTAAGAATGAGGAGTGCTGGATGCGTCAGGCAGATCCAATTAGGTCCTTCCAGACCGTTTCTGAGCCCAGCAGAGTAATAGTATGCCTTGTTCTTAAGTGCACTGTTTGCCTGTTTGCTTTTTTCTGACCATCTGTTGTGCTCTTTTTTCCCCCCTCTGTTCTTTTTTTGTCTTTTTCTTTTGCCTTTTCTGCATGCTTCTCATCATCTGGCTACCCCAGCCAGAGAACATTGTACTGACACTCCAGGTAAAGTGTGCACTGAGTCGACTCCCTTACCATCCTTTAGCTGCCCCCTAACTTTATAATCCCATGTCCTTCCTCAGTCCACACAACTCGCTCTATAGCTCCTTGTCATCCAGTCCTCCCACTGAGGCCTTTCCTTAAAGGAGTAAGGAGTAGTCCAGGATGTTTCATTGTGACTTGTGGTATCTGTGGTAAATGGTCAGTTACCATCTACAGAATTTTAAATGCTGAAGTGTATTCAGTCAGAACCCCTTGATTTAGTATACACTTACAATGCAGGGCAATAAGGTCCGGGCCAAGGGTGTCCTAGTGGTTGCCCCTGCAATCAGAAGGTCATGGGTTCAAAGCAGCACCACCGAGGTACCCTTGAGTAAGGTACCGTCCCCACTTGCTGCTCCCTGGGTGCTGTTCCTGGCTGCCCACTGCCACACTTGGTGAATGGGCTAAATGCAAAGAAAGAATGCCACACTGTTCACACTGTTTTGTGTTCACATTTGGTCACTTAAGACTTATTTAAAGTTTGCTTTGAATATATGTTCTCTATTCATTTCTATATACAGAGAAAATACTGTCCATGGTTTATGACCACATGCCACAGACACCACAGACAGAGGGTAGGCTGAAAAACACTGGATTATTCTTTCTTCAGTACATGAAAATATCAGTCCTGATTATACAGTCCTATCCAGAGTCATAAAAGAGTAGGAATATTTAAATTCAACCAGAAACCCAATAATAAACACATCTAATGTTCAGTGCTATAACATGTAAATGTTTGTAATTACTTTCTTTGACACAGTGACACAAGAGCACAATGTAAATGATTAGATTTCCTCTTCTTGAGCAATTTTTGTTCATTTTTGCTCAGTCACTTTAGAACTCCTGTCGTATTGATAGTTATGTTTATATTCACAGACGTAAAGATACAGGAATACTTCAATTCATCCAGAACCCTTTGTACGCTCTAGATCAGGGGTCACCAAGCATTTGAGAGCTACTTCACGGGTACTGAGCCATAGGATGGGCTCCCAGTTTGATACACTAGAACAGAGTTTGTCTAAACTTCATGTATAATAAATAGGTTTTACATGCTATTGTCATTTTCAAATCTATGG
This sequence comes from Clupeocharax schoutedeni, assembly GCA_037974565.1. Lineage (NCBI taxonomy): Eukaryota > Metazoa > Chordata > Actinopteri > Characiformes > Alestidae > Clupeocharax > Clupeocharax schoutedeni. The sequence goes on from JBBPDH010210238.1 coordinate 10,351, forward strand.
AAATGCAATGTGATTAAAGGAAAATAGTAACAGAATCAAATTAAATGTTCGCCGCTGCTCACTGGTGAGTTGTGCTATTTTTAGAACAGGTCCGCAGGCTACTCGTGTGGTCCTTGGGGGCACCCAGTTGCCTGCGGGCACCACGTTGGTGACCCCTGCTCTAGACAAAAGCCTGTAATAAACAAATTAATTGTTTAGTGTTATAATCTGTAAATTAATACATGTTGGTCATTTTCTCTTTGTGACATGGCGATACAAGAACATCGAAATTCACGATGGGGTTTCCCAGTCCTAATTTTTCAGTTCATCCAGAAACCTTTGTTCTAGTTGTAGGCCTATAATAAACATTCAGGGTTTTAATATGTAAATATGTTGACACAGTGACATAGGAACCCGATGAGATTTCCTCTTCTTAGGCAGTGGGCTATTTTTAGCTTTAGCCATTTTAGTGCCTCATCATATTCATAGTCATAGTCATTTTCATAGTCATAAAGAAACAGGAAGATTCTAATTCATTCAGAAACCTCTGTTCTCTTTAGATGAAGGCCTATAATAAACTTTAAATAAATGTTCAGTGTTATAAAAAATAAATACACATTCCTTTTTTTGACACAGTGACACAAGAACCTGATGGTAACAGTGAGATTTCCCTTTCTTGAGCAGTGTGCTATTTTTAGCTTAGTCATTTTAGTGCCCCTGACCTAAAAAAAAAAAAAAAAAGACCACCAGATCTATTGAGTTACAGGGGATTTCAGAGGCGACGGCTCAATCACTGCATTGAGTTCCCTCAGCACTTCTCCCCTGTAATCCCAGCCAGTCAAGCTCACAGCCAGACTAAAGCCTGTCTGTGCTGATGAGGGCTGAAAGGCTCAGGTAATGCCCTCCGGCTAGAGACTGGATTCCCGGTTGCATGTGAGTTCAAGAGAAACTATCCCAGGAACTTTTAACTTCATTTTCCACAGTGCTGTTATTACGTAATTGTCTGACTGCAGATACTTAAATGTTCTCAGTTATTTGAGATCCTCACAACTATTACTCGCACTTATTTACATCAAAGTAAATGGATTGTAAAGCAGTTTAGTAACACTTTACTGAAGGTTCGTAAGGTCACATTATACCTACTACAGCCTTTCATGACAAAAGCGTCATGCTTGTTCCAGCACCTGCCAATTGTAAAAATAGCCAAATCAGTCGTTCTTGTTACAATAATAACACAGGTCTAGAGGTCAAAAACATCAGAGATCCATTTATGTGGGTTTTGTAGTGTTTTTCATGCTGATTTCACATCTGTGTTTAGTTTTTACATTGCGTTTAGTTTTTATACTGTGTTTAGTTCTATACTGCATGATAGTTGGTATAATGATCATATAATAATCATATGCTGAGTGTTTTTTGAAGAAACAGTGGGAGCTGACTGACACTGATCATTATATCTATGCCACAGAGTGGCCTGTCTGACTCCACACTGAAAATATTCAAACAGTTACTTGATTGGTGCCTGCAGTTTAATAAAAAACGCATGAAAGTCTAATATTACTCATGATTCAAAAAGATGTGACTAAAAATGTGGCAAAAAATTTGAAAGCAGATCTGAAATCGGCATGAAAATTGGTTTAGAAAACTTTTTGCTTTACCAGTGCTGTCCTTTAGTTTTGTGTTATTACTTGGTTTTTATCTGTTGTAATGGAGCAAATACATTTAAATTAATGATAGAAATCAAAGAAAATGCATATTGTGAGACACATTATAGATTTCACAAAAAATATATAATGGTTCCATTTTCAACAGTCATCTCAGTTTATTTAGTATTAGTAAGCTGTGTTCTGTCTAAACATGTGGGTTGACACATGGCTAACTTCTGATTGGTGCTTAAAAACCTTTAGAGGGCAGCTGAGTGATGTTTGTTTATTGAAGGTCAAGCTGAATGTTGATTGCTATTAAACACTGCAAACTTAGGAGAGATTATGCCACTTTAAACTTGTATATCAGTAATGTATTAAACTGAACAAGAAATGATCATCTTTCCTTGATGTAATCATTTTTGCCATTTAGGCTATAAATACTACAAGTATAATCAGTGGTTGGATCATTTGTTGTCTGTTATATTTAATTGAGCTGCCAGTTTATTAGTAACTCCCACCGCAATGTGTTCTTATCAGAAACCCCTTCCGAATAAGTCCATTGTGTAGGTTTAGTCTTTTTGACTGTTGCTGTACAATTTATCAGCCCTTATGCAACCGCTGAGGAAAAAGGGTTGAGTTTGTATTTTTACTTGATGTTTTATTTCACTAAAACATGATGCATGAAACAGAATCAGCGTGTGGAGTTCAGAGGGAAACTGTTTGCAAAGTTATGCTGCTCCCGTTTCTTAAAGTAACTAAGAATTGTTTTCATCATTTATGCATTGTATATCAAGAAGATCGCAAAATGAATAGGGTTTGCTGAATAAGCTAATTGCGTATATTGCCATTATTTCACAACATAATAGTACTTGTTATATATATAGTACTTAATATATATCCTATGGTGAAAGGTAGAAGGGTATCAGTCACAGCTCTGTCGCTGGGATTCACACCTAAATATGCGAATATGACAAGAAAAAAAAGAACAAATCAGACTCAGTATCAGAAAACTTTGAGGTAATTGCTTATGGTGCGACTGCACTGACAGAGAACAATATAAAATCTATATGAATTCAATAAAAAATATGAAAAATATGAAATATTTTATGCTATTTACAGAAACGCGGGGGTTTTTATAACTACAGATAAGGAACAGATGATAGGGGGCCATAACAAACAGGCAGCTAACAGATCATAATATTCGTATTATTATTATTGGTTGTAAATTCCAATTACAGACTCCAGTTCTTAGAGACACTAATTCGCTGTTCTGTACCTCATATATTATAGTGAGTAAACGTATTCAAAATGCATTTAACACAAGTTTTTAACACTATCAGTCATTATCAGCCCAGGAGCTCCATGTTGCTGCATGATCAGAACGATATAAATGAACAGTAGAAGTCCCTCCGGTGCCTTTTATGTTTTATCATTTGACTGATTCCTGAAATGTCACCCCTTCCTCTGTCATCAGTCCTGTCAGTACTGGGTCTAACATCTCTCCCCAGCGGTCCTTCATCCCTCCCTGTCCTGTGTAGCCCTGGAGAAAGTGTTCTGAACATAGTCTTAACCAGTGAAGCAGGCGCGGAGAGTAATGTGGGCCGTTATTGTGGCTTGGTGTTTGGCTGCTCGGTGTGGTGTGTGCAGGTGATTTACTATGAGCTGGGGTTTGTGGTGTGTGCCGCACTGGGACTGCTGTTCGCCGTGCTGTTGCCGCTGGTGGGCCTGCTCTTCTGCTTGTGCCGCTGCTGCGATAACTGCGGAGGGGAGATGCACCAGAGACAGAGGAAGAACGCAGACTGCCAGAGAGGACTGCTCACCACGCTCCTCCTCACCACTACCTTCGTCATCACGTAAGTGTTTGTGTGTGTGTGTGTGTGTGTGTGTGTGTGTGTGTGTGTGTGTGTGTGTGTTTGTGTGTGTGTGTGTGTGTG
>JBBPDH010210322.1:0-13894 GCA_037974565.1 Clupeocharax schoutedeni
GTGTTCCTGGCTGCCCCCTGCTTCACTTGGTGAATGGGTTAAATGCAGAGGTTGAATTTCGTGCTGTTCACACAGTGGTGTGTTCACATATGACAAATGGTCACTTTCACTTAGTCAACAGGGCTCAATTTATCAGGAGGACTTTCTACCATTTGTGTCCTCGATTAAGACACTTTTAGTAACTCCAGGTGAACTGTCTCTGTAACTAATGACTGTAAGACTGTCCCTGTAACTGTAAGGTAGCATGGCAAGGTCCCAGTTTGCGAAGATTATCCACTGGTTTACCGCAGGGCTCTGTCCTTGGACCGCTTCTCTTTTCTCTATACACTGGTTCTCTTGGGAATGTAATAGATTCACATGGCTTTTCCGACCACTTTTATGCTGATGACATGCAACTTATTCTCTCTTTCCCTTCCAGTGACAGGTCTCAACCCGCACCTCAGACTGTCTGGCTCTTGGATTTGACGGTGTACACACTGTATACAGTACTTACAGTACATGTACATTTAGTCAATATAACTTCTTAGACTCTAAAGACCTGGACACAGCAGCAACACAGTCCCTCCTTTTACTAATTACATTTATATCTGTTACTGAACAACGGCACTGACATTTAAAGAATAATGTGTGTGTTGCCTCTTTAAAACATACACATACATACAGACAGACACACACACAGACACACATACATACAGACACAAACACATGCACACACACGCAAACACACAACCCCCCTACACACACACACACACAAAAATACACTGACAAAAACACACAGATACACACACACACATAGTGTTTCCCTTGTAATACATCATATTCAGAAATGTATGAATGTTAGGTCAGTAAAGACTCCAGGGCCAGGTTGGGAAGCCACTGTTCAGTATATATTTTTTGTTATTACTGGGTTAAAATACCAGGCATAGCAGCTAGATGGCTCTCTAGATCTTCAATTCCTTGATTAAATGCTGGACAAATCTAGAAGGAGACAAAATATGTTATAGCATCACTGACACCATACTAGGTTGACACTGTTAGAGGCTGCCTCTACCTAGAATCAAATGTTTTACAACTAAAGGTTACCTTTTCACGCAACATGTCTATGATGTGACCACTGAACATGTTTACAAATGGTTGGAAAATAAAACTGAAAAAATAAAACAAAACACAGAAAATGATTTTGTACAGCAGAGAGTCAAATAAAAGCTTGAATAAAGTAAACAGATGTGAGAAAGTTAATGTTAATAAATGCCACAGTAGCAGTAATGTCTGTGGTGTTTTTGTTTTTATTCCTTCATAAAATTCATATTTTCATCTGCAGCTCTGATAAAAGACAGCCTATGATTACAGTTAAAACTATCATAAAGCATATAACTAGTATACACACTGACACTGGAGTGTAGCATAAATGACTATCACTGCCAGAGCAATGTTTGTATTTTGTTATTTTGTTGAGTGGCTAAAGCTAATTGTCACAAGGAAATAACACAAATTCCTCACTTTCCACATCTGGTATTTGTCCTCTGTTTAGTAAGTGAAGGAGAGGCGTTAATATGTAAAATATTATAAAAGACATATTTCAACAGTAAAAATCAGATTTCCTTCTATTACATTTAAAAATAAGAGCTCATGAGACATCAGTGAAGATAAATAAGTGTCTTTTGGACTTACCTGGCACCTCCATGGAAATTTACTTGCACACCTCCCACGTTACCAGAACATAAAGCAGCGCTAATGGACAGTCGTTGTTGATCAGTTCCCAACTGCAACTCAGTGTTGAGACTGATGGAATACACTGCCATTTCAAACCAGCCGCTGTCATAACTGTATGTATGAGATGCAAGAAAGACAGTTGCAGTATTCGTGAGCAGGAGTTTGTGAATTTCACATGTTTGACCCTTTAATATATTATTGAAGGGGTCATTTACCTTTTATTTATATATTAAACATGTAAACATATGTAGCAACATCAGCCCTTATACATTTTTACATAACAAACAATACAAACAAACAAAGTATTTTATTCCTTGCAATTTTGTTACTTAATACTGATAAACTGTTTCTCCGTTCTGTATGGCTGCCGCACACTGTGCCTATTTCAAAAAGCAGACTGGGCTGAAATCAGTGTAATTTACCATCAGTGTGAATGGGTGGAGCTTCACTTCTATAGACTGAATTGGCCTCTGAGTATGTGAGAATGAATGGGTTCAAAAGGAGTTTTTATGCAAAGCTGGAATTTGAAAAAAAAAAATTTTAATACAAAAAAGGTTATTAGAAGTCTACACAGACACTGGGAGAGCATGCAGACTCTACATAGAAAGGATCTGTGGGTGCCTAGATCAGAATCATTCATTCATTTTCTGTAACCGCTTAATCCTTACTAGGGTTGCGGGTACCTAGAGTCTATACCGGGGTCTACGGGCACAAGGCAAGGACTCGCCCTGGGTGGGGAACTGGGATTTAGCATCCCCTGTTCACCTGACCTGCATATCTTTGGACTGTGGGAGAAAACCCAGAGACAAGGCAATATAACAGAACAAATGTGTGTGAATACCCTTGCTTACATGATGCCAAAGTGCGTATTCCAACTACCCTGGACATAGAGAGAGAGTCCATTCAATTGCAGAGATATGCCGGTTCCCTCTGAAAAGGTCACTGAAGGCTCAGGCAAATCATAGCGCTGGATGGACATGCTGAGGATTCACCATTTAAAGAATTCACCATGTAAAGAATGTATTAACCATATAAAGAATGTTTTAATTTTCAATACAGACTTTCTTCAGGTTATTTAAACTGACAACACTGTTAATCATGTTTACATGTTTAAAATGTTCATGAAAATTTGCAGCATAAAAAATAAGACAAGATTTAAAATGAGGTTCTTTATGGTAGAATTTCCTTTCAAATTCAAATTGGTTTTTCATAACTGCTTCTCAGAGATAAATTACACTGTATTCAAATCTTACAGTTGAATGTGAATGATTACACACTGGCCTAAATACTTACTCATGGAGGACATAGTCCACCGAGCCAATTTTAATATCCACATGCCCTCTGACTTCTGGAAGCACAACACTACTTATATATATACAGATTCCAGTACACATACAGATTCCAATGAAAAGCAAATTGAACCACATTGTTTCTAAAAATGTACATACAGTCAATGAATGTTGCCCCTCAAAAAACTGGGGTCAAAATTAAAATATAAAAACATGCATACAAATGTTTGGAGAAACTTTTTGGGTGGCTGTATTTGATCTTCCGGTAATTCCAAGCTTCTTGACAGTGACAGTGATTCCAAGCTTCTTGACAGAAATGCCAGCTGTTACAGCCAATTAATGGTAACATCTAACTGGTTGTCTGATTCTGACTGAATCACCAACCCAAAGACACAAAAGATACTCGAGAATTAGGCTCAGGAGCTATGGGGTTGTTTGTCAAAGTAAACAAAAATTATTCCAATGATACCAGTGAAAATTATATGAATCCTGTGAGAGAGAATTACTATTAATCAGCTTTATTTGTGAAAGATGGGGCACAAAGACTAAGCAAAGAGCATAAGCCAGCCATCCTTTAAATTGGGTGATACACAAGTGCCACAGATGCCAGCCAATCACGAGAAGTGGCCAGACCAGTCCCAGGCTTGTCCATTTACTTTATATTCTCTGGTCTTCAGATTATATTTTTAAAGTGTGGTAGGAGCCTTGTGGGTAAAACACTTGTCTGTGAACCTAATGACCACATTGTTGCAGGTTTGAACCCCCACTCTCTGTTCTTGACCATAACATTTAACCTTCACTCTCTCCAGGGGTGCTGTCCCTGTAACTAATGACTGCAAGACTTTTCTTGTAACTGATGACTGTAAGACTGTCTCTGTAACTAATGAAGTTGTTTTCATAATACAAATGTATCTTTAATCTTTCAAAATTATTTCTATTTAAATATGACTTTTTCTAATTTTCTTGGAAATATTGTATCGGAGTCTCATTTCATGTGATGCTGTGCTTTATTTCAGTCTAAATTATGCAGTTTCTCAGTCTTCACGTTGTTCTTTACTGTACAAAGCTCTGTGTATCTATCTTGGAATAGATGTCACCATGCGTTTCTGACCAGGTGCCAGAAAAGCAGAACTGCATTGGTTTAAAGTAATTTTTTTCTAAACTGCAACTCTAAAGGTTGTTTAATGGTGAAATTACATCTGATTATTTCTTTTAGGATTTATGGTTGGTATAAGTAAGTTACAACTTCAAAATGTGATTTTCCCACTATCTCTGTTTTTTTTCCCTCTACTGCCTTATAAGCTAACACACACAGTGTTTGCTCTTTTTAAACTGTGTCAGATCAATATTGGGAATAGTCCTGTTTTTCATGTTGAAAAAAAGAAGAAAAAATAGTATTTGATGGAGTTGTACTCATTTTGTGAATTAGATTAGGTTGTAACACATAAATACTGGTATCTTATGAAAAAGTTTGAATAGGTGCATGACCAACACCCATGGGAGGATGAGGCTAAGATGAAAAGTGGCACAACCTCTGTCCCTTACGGAAGACTAGTAGATAACAAAAATTGAATAGTAAATATGTGAATATGTCACAGTTAGGTATGGCACAAGTTTCAATCTGGACGCAAACTTTTGTATAAAATGTATCTCTACCTTTTTGCAGTCCCTTCTGTGACAGAAGCGCTTGAAGGGCAGAATTGTCTGCATGAGTGTGTGTTATAGACATCAGAAGGAAACCCACCAACCACATCATGAACACAAACCTATAGGAGAAACCCAATGAGAAACATTTGTCCATTATAGTGCTGTGATTTCAGATTAACCTTTATGGCTGTTGTATTCTAGTGTCTAAAGAATTTTGTTTGATTCGAACTAAATCTAAACAAAACAAAGATGCACTAATACCACAGTAATTTCTCTATTTGTAATAAGTTGCAGGTTCTATCCATGAGAAAAAAGCTACTGAGAAATCAATGCCTTACCAAGTACTTGCTTCCACAGGGCTGTGCTGCCTGTGTGCTCAGCAAGTTGTGTTTATTAGTTCCTTTTAACTTCCTCTAAATATCAAGATCTGAAACCGAGCACGACAAACATGGTAACAATGAGGGCTTTAAATATGGAAACAGGAAGTTTCTAGACAGAGATCTGTGTGCTTTGTTAAAATAATCACTCATTTGTCCTACTGTGTTAAACTACAGTACATTTTTCCTGAAGTTTTGTGGTGAAGAATTCTGATACTGTGAAAGCTGGGATAGGCTCCACACACCCTCATCCTCCTGCTTGTTGTTTATGTTTGGGTGGTGCTTAGCAGCCCAGCACGAGGGGGCAGTTTTTGTGTTAGTGAAGGGTTTCAGTGAGCTGAGGGTTCAAACTGAGACAAAAGATGCTTGAATAGTGGCAAGAGAAAGATGAAAATAAATATTTTAGCCCTGAAACCTACCTTACTTTTGACCTTAATTCCCCATATGGAAAAAAAAATAAATTAAAGGAAAAAGTGCATAGATTACCACTGATTAAGAGGTAAAACTACTGAATTTTCTCTTTACTTTTTCAAATTTGCATATTAAAATGGTAAACATTAGGATAAAAAGTCACCATACCACATCCAGGACTGTCTAAGAGAGAGAGACGCAGCACAGATGAGTAAGATACTATCAGACATTTTAGCAGGTTGCTAGTTTATCTAAGACTTCCCTTTGATTAACTGCAAATCCAAAATGAAAATCCAAGTATGACCAGACTTCAAATAGATCAGGCCAACTTTCCATGAAATCCTCCACCCCTGGTGCATCATGAGCGACTTCATGGTTTCTGTATGCAAAAGATCATTTTAATTTTGAGTTTCACAACCTCTCTGTTGTTCCTCTTCTTTAAATCAAAGAGTTTTCTGCATGGCTCCCAGACTGTCCTCAGTTCCCTCTGTGGGGCATGTCAGGCAAAAGTTCACTTCCGGTCTCTTTGCCTTTTTGACACCAATGTGCTTTCCTGCAAGTTTTATTTTTTAAGGAGTTTACTGTCACCTCTGGGCAGCCAGGTTTGCTCAGGTTTGTGCGAAAAGCAATTATCATCTGACGCATTAAAGCCAATGAGAGGGACACATTTTTGAAGCAGCTTGTGTCTGATAACCTGCTTTAAAAACCATGGAAAAATATAAGAGACCACTTTTCCCTATTTTTCTGTTCACTGTTTGTAAAGTTTGCGGCATTGTGTGTGTGTGTGTGTGGGTGTGTGTAAAAAAAAGGAAACGCCTCCATATGTGTTGTGAGTGCAGTACTGTCTGTGTGTGTGTGAGTGTGTGTGTGTGCGCGAGTGTAAGTGTATGTGTGTATGTTCACAAACCTACCAAAATGGGAATAGAAGGAACCGGAATATACACCTTTGCAGTGGGGACCAAAAACCGAGTCCCCACAAAGATAACCACTGCAGCACATATAACTCATCAGGCTGAAGCCCCTCCCAGCTGGTAGCCTAGTGGTTAGGGCATTCGCCCTGTGACCAGAAAGTCCGGGTTCAATTCCCAAGACTGCACTGCTCCCCGGGCGCTGTGTTCATAGCTGCCCCCTGCTTCACTTGGTGAATGGGTTAAATGCAGAGGTTGAATTTCGTGCTGTTCACACTGTGTGCTGTGGTGTGTTCATGTAAGACAAATGGTCACTTTTACTTTTTTATCTCAATAGTCCCCAGGATGGACATTTACATAAAAATAAGTGTGTGTGTGTGTGTGTGTGTGTGTGTAGGTAGAAACTGTGTACACCCCACCTGTGGCTAAATGGTGTAAAAAGAATGGCCCTTACACACTTAATCATGTGACACAGCAAAGCTGAATTCCTATTGAAATCACCAGTACTCGGAGCCAATGGGATGGAATGTGTTATTTAGTTTCCATTATGGCAAGTGAGAGTCAGAGTTTGCTAATTTAGCACAGCATCTAAACCAGTGTAAGTTAATTATCACCATGAGACAAATGTTTCCAAATGCTCATACTCCTAAAGGTTTTTAATAAATAATTTACATTTGAGTGTAAAGCCTTATTAACTGCAAATTTATGATTTTGTTTTCAATTAGGAGCAGCAGTGTTCTCAGAGATTAGCGAGCGCTAATTATCATTTAGCCTTGCTCAGGCAGTTAAACGGTTTCCATATATCAGTCAGTTTTCTTTATAAATGCGAGATTATCTATGTACATTTAATGCATCTTCAGAATTGGTGACGCCTGTAGACAGTTTAAAGAGGGAGAAAGTGTGGTTTTGAAAATGAGCTGGAGAAAGAGCTATACAAATAATGCAGTTTTTCAATATTACTGCCAGCCAAGACAAAGCAGGGCTTGAAGTAAAATACATTGATTAATTAATTCTTAAATAAGTCAGAGGAGTGTTTGCCGAGTTGAAATTAGCTAAAGGAGAGTTTGTGCTGGAGTACAGAGACCACCTCACTTTTGAAAAAAAATAAAAAGGCAGGAAGTTTACCACAACAGCCAAAAAGGATTTATGTTCGACTTCCTTTGGCATGGAAATTATTGGCCAGAAGTAAACAAATTTATATTTACCTATTTCAATGAATGTTTCACATGGACATTTTAAATGTGCGCAGACTTTTTAAACATAGAATGGAATGTTTTACTGGGACTTTAATACCCTTCATACTGTTTTCTTTTTGCTGTAATTTCATTATTTTGCCATCACTGTTACCATATCTGCTATAGATATATAATGTGCACATTTTTAAACTTTATTTAAATGAGGGAGATGGGAACTGTGAAAAAAAACATTAATAATGTTATGTCACTAAATAACTTGTTTGTACAAATTCAGCATTGATTCAGCAAAAAATGATAGCTGCCTTGGAAGACTGGTCAATGAGGTCACATTGATCCCAACTGCTGAATCAAGAGAATGATTATGGAAGGAAAGTCCCATTTGTGTCTTTTTGCTGGAGAGGAGGTCACATGTAATTATGGAGATGGTGATTTTCCCTGAAGGACTAAAGTAAGAATGTTACTTCTTGTAGCAGTTGTTGGAAATTAAATAACGAATAGTGAATTTATTTTTAAGCCATATTCATTATGCAAATAAAACACTCTAATTAGGGAAGGAGCTGCTTTTGCAGTGTGTCTAGAGATGAGCGGAATAGTGCCAGTTAGTCACAGTACAGCACTTATCACATGCTACTTGCTCTTTGCGTAACGAGATGTCCCTTCTACTAATAGGTTTAAAATAGGTTCGGGTGGCAAAAAGCAGAGTGAAAAAAGAAAGGCATTGTCTGAAGTCAGATGGTGCTTCAGGAGATGATCACCACTACACTCACATTCACAGCACATTTCTGCTTCCTGCGTTGAGATAAGCACATGCTAAGTCTACATAATCGACAATGAACCCAAGACACCTTATAATAAGTGATCTTTTGTACTGAGGCCTTTCAATGTACTATCAAGGCAGCAGATAATTTCTATGATATTTTCGTCACTTTGGCTTCAGGATCATCCCATTAATCAGGAGGTCATATTTGATACATACCAAAATGAAACTCTTAAAATGAAAATCCTACACATACTTTGTTACAGTTGTTATTTTATTTGTAGCCCATGGCTTGATTGTAATGATTGATTTTGTAATTAGAAATGAAACATATGCTTGTCCTTTGTCATTGTATGTCAGTTTCATTGTGTAAAAACATTGTATCATGAACAGAAATTATTTAACAACCAAAAACAAGGTACAGCGTATGCTGTGTGCAATAACGATCTCAAGAGAATTAAATCTGCTTTGCTATGTTCATCGATCAGTGTTACCATAAACATCTACATTTAGGGTAAGAGTGCAAAATTGAAAGGGGAGACACAAGACAAAATCTTTTATCTTTACAGAAACATGCATAAACTAAAATAAACTGGCCAGATGGTGCACTCAGTGCCAGCTGCCATAAGGGCCTCTGATGTCCATTGCAGATGCAACAAACCCCTGTTAAAACAGCAGAGAGAAAATCATTCTCATGCAGCATAAGAAAATGTCTAGCATTTTAAAACATTAAACAGCAATACATTGTTTCATTCATTCATTTTCTGTAAACACTTAATCCTTACTAGGGTTGTGGGGACCCAGAGTCTACCCAGGGGTCTATGGGCGTAAGGCAGTGGCTCACCCTGGACAGTGTGCCAGCCCAATGCAGGGCACCAGCAATACACTTTGTATAAATGATTGTAATGTAATGAATGTGTTTTTGATTTCTTAAATATCTCTGAGAGTTACACTCTTACACTCTTCAGACGTTTGGTTCCTGTCACCACCATTGTGACTAATGCCAACTCTGAAGCTATATTTCACATCAAGTAGCTCTGAATGACATAATATACTTTAAAGTGGAACTCTCCATTTACATAGAGTTATATTCAAAAGTTGTACATATCCTAATGGTAATCACTCCAAACATGCAGACTAAAACACAGGGGTATATTTATCAACTAGACAATGGTAACACTTGGGCAGATGAGGGGAAAAGAACAGAAACTGGCAAACAAGATAACATTGGCAGGGATAAGGCATGGCAAAGGTACAAGGACACAGTCAGGGCACATACTATATTTTAATACAGAACACACAGTTTAATGCACAGTTGATGTTTATTGGCTGAATTTAGCTTTTTATAATGAAATAAGACATACAATATGACCTATGCAAAAATTGTCACATTATTTTTATGTATACATTAAAGAGAAATGATGCAATAAATGTTTAAATATATCTTGATAATGCATGTTAACTGTAAAGTATGGTAGCCTGGTTATGCTTAGAAAATCAACAAAAAATAATAATTTGTCTAAACATCTGAATTTATCTGTGTTCCTAGGCAGAAAAGGAGAAACTAAGCATAACACTCCGCCCCAAAGGGACTTTTGTTTTAAAAGCCGGTTCTGCCACTATTCTGAGTCCCCCCCTTTCTGAATCCTCGCTTTGGTTTAGTCCAGGACTTCAATTAGACTCAGCTGTTCCTTGTTTAGCCTTCCTTATTTAGGCCACCTCTACCATGAAGCTGGTGTATGTCCACCCTCACTCTTACCCTTCCTGTTTCCCTTGTTTCCTTTCCCCAGGTGTGTAGTCGTGTCCTGTCTGTGTTTACACTCTGATTTTCTAGGGGTGGTGGTGGCCTAATAGGTAGGATACTTGCCTCTGGGTCAAGAGGTCATGGGTTAGAGTCAGCATAACACTACTGGGTTCTTGTACAAGACCCTTAACTCCAAGTTGCTCCAGGGAGACTGCCCCCCGTAGTTAAGGAATAGAAATCACTTTGGATAAAAGTGTTTGCTAAATGGTGTAACTAGTTCCATTTGTCCTGGCTCATGCTACCTCTTCCTGTAAAAGACCTTATGCCATGGAAAACATCGGCCTTGCTATTCAGGATCATGTGGTCTGCCCCTATTGCTAGTAGGGGCCTCCTTTGTCTGTGATCATCTGGAAACTGTGTGAGCTTCTGGATGTTCCTGGCTTGGAACCTTGTGTGGTTGCTTGGTGCAGATTCTCCCTAGGCAGGGGTGCGTGATGGGACGTCCAATTGCATTGTTGTTTCATTGTGACAATCATTTGGATCTCACCCCTGGTTACCTGCATTGTTGTTTTGTGTAGGCCCCAAATGTCTGGTGAGTTTGTGTAGGCCCCAATTGTCAGGTGTGTGCCTCACCGATGTGGATGTTGTATAATAAGACCAAAGCCTGTCAATTTGTGTTCTCTGTGAGGGGTTTGTCTGTCTGATTCCTGTATTGTTACCACTTGCTGGTCAAGGCAGTATTTGTTTTATTCTTGTGTTTTCACATTAAAACCAGAGCCCTATACTCCTCCATGTGTATCACAGTTACTTCACCTGTGACATGGATGTGACACTATTATTTCTCTGAAGAAATGAACATGTATTATGTTTATTAAGATTTATTATTTTTGAAAATTGCTAGTCTTTAGATGTATAATGTATCTAGGACCTTTTTCAGGATGCTTTAAAGGCACCATTAGCACTCAAGCAGCTTTGAAAGAGTAATGTTTCAAATGAATACTTAGTTTTATTTGCAATTTTTAATTGTTACGTAACTACTACTATCGTTTTTAAAATAGACATATGACTGAAATGCCAGGAAGTTCATAGATTCAGGGTAAAACTACTGAATTTGCCCCTTAATAATAGAACCTAATGAATGAACACCTTACATTTAAGATTAAGGGGTCACTTTATTTAAATTAAGAGTTTTTGTGTATTTTCTGGGGTCAATTAAAGTCATGTTAAGCACATTTTAAGTACATTAAGTTTTGTAGTGTTGGTTTGGTGACAAGTTATAACCATAAACAAAAAATTCTCAGAAATTTGATTGTGCACCACGTAGTTTCATATTTTACTCACATTTTCAATGGTCATCACTGAATTTCTCGGGCTGAATCCCTTCACAAAGGGCAACTGAATGCCATCCTTTAGTTGGGCTAAAATAAACGAGAGTATTTATTACAAAATCAGGCTTCTGATCATTTCTAGCACAAACTGATGCAGCAATCACCAGTAAAACATTTTTGTTGTATGTAGAATTAATTCTTACCGTTCACCTTCGGAAGTACACACTTGCTCATTAGTGAATTCACCTCTCGCTCAATTGGGACAGTCTAAAGACAAAATTTGCCACCAGTTATAATGCAGAATAGTTTGTTACCCTAGTTTCACCATAATATTAAATTGAATAAATACTTACAGAGAAATTGCCAATTTCTGTTGATCCCAGCATCACAGTCAAACTTCAGTCAGAAATGTAAGGGTAAAGATAGTTAGATTTTTGTTATTTTAACAAAACAGTTAATACAAAAGAGACAGTACAGACCATGGCCCTGTCCACCTACTTTTTCATTTCCAACACTCCCTTCAACATCAGTTTGTCAATGTGAGCTTTGGCACTGAAAGAGCTTTCCTTGAAGCAGGAAAGAGGGAAATTGGAAGACTTGAATTGGAGTGCAGTTTACATTCATCATAACCAAGTACTCTCTTAATGCTACTTGTATGAAACCATGTTCAAGGTTGTAAACCTACACACTCATAAGTAATGTAATAGATAACCTTTTTTTGCAGCAGGAACTTATTTTTTCCAGAGCTGTGTTTTAGGAGGGCCCATAAGTGAAAACGAGGTTATGTCACTCACCACATCCAGTCTGAAGAGAGGTATTACAACAGAGTCTGACTTCAAGGCATAGGCTTTCACAGAAGTGAGCAACTGGACACTCATCACTGTTTTGTTAAAGGAAAACAGTGGAGACTCACTGGAATACAGCACCAGAACCATTGGCATGTCTGGATACTTCTTTGGAAGCTGCAGAAAAAAAAAACAAAAGAAATGGTCACTGTTAAAATTCCACAGTCATGTTGGTTAAAGATTTTAAAAGTAGACAGAGAGTCCATGTATGTCTCTGTATTCATTACTTTACTTTCATTTTCTATTTTTGTTTAAACTTTGTTAATTTGATTGCACTGCACTTCATAAGCTCACAAGTAGAAAGAACAGCTCAGAATACTGTCCTACAAAGCCAAAGTACAGTAACTACACCAAAAGTGAAACTGAGAAAAATGGCTTTAAAGTTTTAGCATTAGTATGGACTTACTGCAACTTTGACACCATTATTTCTCTGAAACTTTGAACCAGGATATTTTCTCACAAGACAAAGGAGATGTCCTAAAGTCAGTTTTGACCAAATATATAGTTATTGCACTTTTGTGCAGTGTAGTTTCTGTTAAAAGCTGCAGTCTTTTTGCTGAATGCAAAATTTAGGCTCCCATAAGAGCGTATGTGGTCACATTTAAGGTTTTGTCCTATGTGAATCTGGCCCTGATAGAGTTTCTATCATTTTAATGCTATAGAATTACAGTAAAAAAAATTCTGTAAAATGACTTTACAGTACTTTACTAGTAACTGAACTGCTGGTAACATACCTGTGGAATCCAGTCTCCAAACTGGCTTGTGTTCAGACGGTAGGGAAAAGCCTTGGGGATCTACAAATTACAGTTCAGATGAACAAGAGAATATTTACTTTTTTGTACATTTTATTTGATGCTGTGAATGAAATATATTAGAATTTATTGTAGCAATCACTAAAAACCACTAAACTTCCTATAATATGAACTGTGCAAAAGATAGTTAACAGTTAGTTTAACAGTTAGCTTTGTATAGAAATAATATTACCAAGACAGAACTTGAAACCACAATCCTATAGGTTTTATAAACTATAATTCAGTTAATTTCTTAATGCATTTGTATTTCAAACAACTGTGGTCTACAATATATTGTGAAGTATTAAAATAATTAAGAATCATATGATTACTTCAAAAAATGTCCTCACCATGTCATCCCTGATGTACATTTGCAGCACTCCAGCACTGTGATAGGCATACGCTGCAGAGTTCACAAAAAACTCTGATACACCCAGAGACACCATGTAATCCTTTTGCCATGGCAGTTCAAAGCGGTTGGGAGGAAACGGTGGCTCGGAAGGAAAGGCGATGTTGTAGAACTCGCCCTGTACAACAAAGGAACAAAATTTATAATTAGACTAGAACAGATTCACCAAAGTTTTTAAAACTGAGAGCTATTTCATGGGTACTGAGCCTGATGAAGGGCTCCCAGTTTGATTCACTAGAACAGAGTTTACCTAAACTTATCTAAACTTCATGTATAATAAACATGTTTTAAATGTTTTTTTTTTTAGATATTGTTGTTTATAAATGTATATTAATGCAAATGGTTCAATTTAAATGTTAGACTTGCTCACTGGTGAGTGTCACGTGTGCGGCCGCACAACTAGCACACGGAGCTGCCTTGGGAAAAGGAGCAGGCGTGGAGCCAAGGATCCATTTGCGTTTGCGTCTTTATTCAGAATA